>LIEC01006053.1:0-22778 GCA_001925005.1 Drosera capensis
TGCATAAGCAATTAAGAGAGTTTTTTTTTTTTTTTTTTGTTGAGAAAAGCAATGAAAAGAGATTTATTGGAGTACCAACAAAAAGAAACCTTTACATCCCAATTATATTTTATTAGACTTCTACCTATGACTATGTAAGGCATGCAATAAAATATTTTGTTTGTAATATTGTTATCTTTTGCGATATATTATGTGGTATTTTTTTTTTGCTATAAAATATATAAGTCACACTACAAATAATTGATTTTATATTAGAAGTTTATATTATAGTGTTCATAATTTAGGATTTAAGTATGTAACATGAAATTAATTATATTAACACATGTTTAGCCGGTGACTATCATGACGTTTCATAATTTCATATGGGTCATGTATTTTTGTAACGTTCTTTAAAAATTTTCAGGATTAATAGTTCGTTATAAAAATAATATTTAATCAGAACAAGATATCACATATCAAGAATAAACAGTATTCAGAAATATTATTATAATTTAGGCATATAAACATTCAAGACAATAAGAAGTATCAGGATTTTATTCTTTTATTTAAAAAGCAAGCATGTGATCAAACAGTCACACAAATCAAGTGAGGCATACACAAACTTCAAGGTAACGATATGTGTTATTTTATCATTTTATAAAATGAGGAAAATTCTTAAAATAAATCTAAGCTTAATTCTGTTCTTTCGTAACATTCGTACCCTAACAATATGCGGTATCGTGTCCTCTAATGCGATGTTTATTCTCAAGATCAGCTCAAGAGGAAAGCCTTAGCCTTAATTTAGAAAGTAGACGATTGTCCACCTAGAATCAATTTAATAGAATCGTCTTACTTTCTTTACAAGGTAAAGCATCAAAATAAAAAGAGGGGGCACGCGAGGAATCACTATCTAGAAGCTGTCCTAAATTATGATTACAATAGAATAATAACTCCCGCTTCGCAGAATCTCTCTCAACTAGTAAGCTAGGCGTGTGGGACTTGTCCAAAAACGAATAGGTAGAACCCAGCTTTAGTAGTTTGAATTCAAGTAGCTCGGGTGAAGGGGATGCTCTAGTTCTTAATCGATGCTGAAACTCCGCCAACCCTTGCTGGTCTTCCAACCGAAGTTAGCTTGGCTAAAGATGACGAACTCGACCCTTACAGATGAGCTCCCTTTACTGGATGTCGAGATCATAGTGATTACGTAAATTGCATAAGGATTAAGAACCTCAGCGGCTAGTCATCAGGGTGACGCAAACCTGACAGTGCAAGCTGCTTAAATAGCTGCAAAGTACTCCTTGCTAAGCTTGGGATCTAGCTTCATAGACTTGTCCCTAGGCTTCCATCCGGCCGGGCAAACTTCATCTGGATTGTCTTGCACGTACTGTAGCGTCTGAAGAGTCCTTAGTGTCCCATCAACACTCCTACCAATGGCAAGATTGTTGATGGTCGAATGTTGAATGATTCCTTCCTTGTCAATGATGAATAGTCCCCTAAGTGCAATCCCTCATCCGGGATCAGCAAATTATAGGATTTCGAAATCGATTTTGTGACATTAGATATAAGTGGATACTTCAAATCACCCAGACCACCAGACTTCCTATCAGTTTGAACCCATGCAAGGTGAGAAAACACACTGTCAATTGAAACTCCCAAGATTTCAGTGTTCAACTTCTCAAATTCAGCATGGCGGTCACTAAAAGTAGTTTTCTTTGTAGGGCATACAAAAGTGAAATCCAGTGGATAGAAAAATAAGATCATATACTTCTTCCAAATGTACTCTTGGCACTTTGACCTTAATGAATTCCTGGTCGAAAACAGCCTCTGCCTCAAAGTCTGGGGCTACATTCCCCACCAAAGGGAGTTCGGGGAACTTCAGGCCGACGGGGCAGGGCAGATGACACCGATGACGGCCAGAGATGGGCCGCCAGTGGTCGGGGCGACGTCAGGGAGCTTGGCACAATCAAGGGAGGCAGAGAACAAGTCAAGGAGCAGGCGGGTGTATTAACATCGCGCGTAGTCGTCTTCGCCGGACGAGGGTGGTCGATTTCGTTTGCTCTGGTTGTTTTCGACGTCAGGGAGCGTCGACGAGGGTGGCATGGCTTCTCCCATCCCTTGCGGCGGCAACAAAGGCGAGACGACATCGGGCAGCCGGATCTGATCGTAGTGTTGAAGGCGTGGACGACGTCGGGGTGGTCAGTCGTGGTCGGGAAAAGCGTCGCCGAGGTTGGGGTTATCCGTCTTGGGCAACGGTGACAAAGATGTGGGAGAGGGCGGCGCTGGAGTGGCTGGATCCGATTGACGAAGCTTGGGGTTGTGCGGATCTGGTCGGGAAAGGGACAGAGATGTCGGCGAGGCTGTTTTCCAGCCCTTGGCGACGACTGTGAAGACGAGGGTGGCGCGGGGTGGCTGGCTGTGGTCTGATCTGGTCAGGATTGTGGTGTTTCGCGATCTCCAGAGGCATTTGTCAACGAGCGGGGTCGTCATTGTCGCACATGGATGTTCAAATTCCGGCTTGGGTAACCGAATTCCAGTCAATTGTGTCTGTTTTTGGGGTCAAGGAAGATCAACAAAAGTCGGGGATGGCCAGAATCCACCAGGTAGTGGTGGTTATCATACGAGATGAAAACAAAGAAGAAGACGAACACTTACTTTTTTCTCTGTCTTTACTCTCAATCAGAATGTTTAAGTTCGATGTGAAAATACGTGGATTGAGACCAATTTATATAAACGAATTATTGAGATATTTACTGAAATGGTTAAGATATTTATGGATACCGCAACACGGTACTGCCCAAGGAGACAACACAGAGAGGTCAATTGTCATTGCACATTCTGTAGTGAAGTCGAATTAGCAAGGACCATTCCATTATAGGAGACATAATCGTGTATTCATGATAAATCCACAGGGATCTCCGGAGACGGATGATGAGCTTCCTGGTAACGCCTAACCCTATTCAATGGTTATTTATAATCTATTGGATTTTGATATCATGTACTGCTTTATGAATAAGTCATACTCAGAGAGGAGTATTATCGTGACTACTTGAATAAGTAAAAGAGTTCATATCGAATTTTTCACTATGGATATTATTATATTATTATGTGTAAACGCTTTGCCCCTCGACGATTATTACCATGAGAGGTTTGAAATACCCTTTCGATCTCATGGTTAATGATCTCCATGATCGTGATGGCATCATTAAGATGAGATGACCGGTAAGACATCAGGCAGTTATTAACTACGAAAGAAAACTAATAGAGTTAGAGAGTGAAAATGACAGAAAGATTGCACATAATAAAAAGGGCTCGAGAGCCGACTTATACATGTATCAGTCAAAGCTGCAAAAAGAGATTATAAGAAAGGAGTGTCTCCATTATCAATGCAGTGTGAAAATCTCATTTGACTCAATGATGATCTCTCTATCATTTTTTTGTGACTCAAGTTAATGTAAACATGTTAATTTTTTAAGAAAATCCTTGATATGTCACTTTTCAGAGAGTTATATCTTTTTCTATTGAGTTAGTACCGGGAGTAGCACACGTGTCTAGTGCATCGTGCTTAATAACATATGTTGAGATGAAGGAACTTAAAAATCAACTCGATAAAAGTTCTGAAGAAATGCCATTTTGGACAATGGAATGTTACAAAAAATCCTCTTTGCTAAAGAGGAGGGAAGGCTCCTTGAGATTTTAGGGACATTTATGTGTTCTCAATTGTGACGTTTTAAAGAGAAAGGTCATAGCGGGAGCACACCAAACTCCTTATTTTGTTCACCTAGGGAATAACATGATGCATCAAAATTTATATCAACACCTCTAAAACGAATAAATAAAAGAAAAATTATGAATTTTGTAATGAGATACAATACGTGCCAGTAAGTTAAGATTAAGTTTAGAAGAAGTAAGGTTTATTGCAACCTTTTGAAATCCCTTATGAAAGTGGGAACCTGTTTAAAATGGATTTTGTTGTTAGGCTTCTGACAAAAGTTGGGAATCTTGAAAGTTGTGGATCGACTGACAAAAGAGGCGTATTTTCTAATGAGGGAAAAAAACTTTTAGCATGAAAATAAAACATTAGTACTGCTTTCTAGATGGACAAACAGAGCAAACTATCCAAATGGTGAAGAGCATGTGTCGATCATGAGTCCTAAAGGTTCAAGGATTTTGGGATTGACATTTATGACAGAGTTCACTTAGAGGAATAGTTTTCACTAAAATACCATCTCTACATCACATTATGCCTTTATGGACAGAGGTTTGGGTCACCCATATAGTGGGATGACATCGTTGTTGCATTGATGGTAGAGTTTGGATCAATTTAGAAGATGACTAAAAAAATCAAGTAAATCCAAACTTGAATGAAACCAACAACATATAAAAATAGCAAGGAGCAACAGTTGGTCCAGTAACTCCCCGACGATGTTACCACCAAAACACCACGACCACCCTTGCTACGGCCACCATGACATCGTCTTCCCCTTAAACATAGGAGAAACAGTCCCTGTAGCCCCCCTTAGAGTTTCACTTAGTTCACCTCGAACCACCATAAAACACCATCATCTAACCACTTCCCCGATGAACAACGATAGGGATGGCTACCTGGGAGTCTCCTTGGAGGTGACGAGCAAGGGAACAACAACTGTGGTCTTGGGTTTCAAGAGTTTTACGTGGTTAAGGTTTTTTACACAATAAAGGTAACCTATCCTCTCTTGGGTTTCCAGGGAGTCTTGTGCTTAAGTTTGTATGTATTTTAATGTGATTTGGTGGTGGCGATGAGTAGAGTACCCACCAGGAGGGCGATGATATGCTTGCTTCTTTGGTTTGATGTGTTAAGGATGCCGAGGGGAATTAGGGATTTGTGGCGTGTATATGCTTGTTTATGTTATATGAGGTAAGTGGATGGTGAAATTATGTTATTTATGGGTCAAGGGTGTCTTGGGAGTGTTCTGTTGCATGTGCGTATGCTTAGTGTGATGATGTGTGGTTATCCATAGGCCGAGAGTGTCTAGGGGGTGTAGCGTTGCATATGCGTATGCTTGGTCTGGCGATACATTGAGTTATACATAATCACGAGTTTATGTATAAAGGGTATTATGTGTTCCGTGAGAAGATCGGGTTATTTATAAAAAGACTTGACATTGGGATCGGGGATGGATGTTTTTTATGTTTGATGTGTTATGTGGGGTATTGGAATTCAAATGGGGCAGAATGTGTTTAATCTGAGTTGGTTGAGTTTGCCAGAGTTGGTCGTATCCCTCTGAGTTAGTCCTTTGTGGTCTTAACATGTATCATTGGTGGATAATAATACTAGTAGAAAAGACACGAAAAAGGATATAACATTATTGTTTTTATAATATTGCCTAGGTATATATTTTCTATGACTTCCTTCCCTTCAGAAGTTTCTTTAGGAGTTTTCTTGGATTCGTCATAGTTGCGAAAAAATTCTTTCGGAATGAAATACATCACTTTATGTTATTGAGTTTTTTGCTAACAGATTATGTGTTTTATTTTCAGGTTTGGACAGAGCTAGGACCGAAGCACCGTAGAGGAGATTGCATGCATATAGTCTTTCTCACTGTTTTTGGATATATTGTAAGAGTACATGTTTATTTGGGATATCTGTAACTAAATTGACAGAATTTGACTTATTGGAAATTACTAGAAATTACAGAAAACGAATATGAAATTTCATAAACTTAATTACTGTTATTGTAAATGATGTAGTTTTAATGCTTAGTTGGTTCCTTGTCTTCTATATTTAAGACTCGTTTAGGTTGTTTCTTCTTGTTATGGATCAAGTGTGTCCGTAATGGAAAAACGCACATGTCACCTAAGTTGGACGACAGAGCGTTGCACTTTTTGTAATGATGAAGCCTTTTTTTTAAAATCTTTTTTCCTTTTTTTAAGAGTAAGTTTTGATAAAGTTTTTAATGATATACGTCATTTTATTTTCAAATAACTCAATAAAAAATTGACATAAG
This sequence comes from Drosera capensis, assembly GCA_001925005.1. Taxonomy (NCBI): domain Eukaryota; kingdom Viridiplantae; phylum Streptophyta; class Magnoliopsida; order Caryophyllales; family Droseraceae; genus Drosera; species Drosera capensis. Next base: position 5,964 of record LIEC01006053.1, read on the forward strand.
GATGGTTATAACCAATAGAAATATGATATGTGGACGACCAATAAAAAAACTCCCTATATTCGAATTATATATTGTTAAAATCAACCCTTTGTATTGATGATAGTGAAAGACAATCTTTGTTAAGCAATGAAAATTCATTTTTTTAATAATCTTATATGATGTTGACATATGAAAAAGATCCAATTTTAATTACCTTATCATCATATATTTATTATCATGATTGGCTCAATATGATTGCTTTTTAGATTTTGATATTACTTTGTAATGCTTTGCCTCAAGTTGATAGGCTTAAGTCATCATATATTTAATAATGATGAAGCCATTTAATGATCAATATTAATTCATCCTGAAATAAACCAATAGATAATTGATATGTATAATCCAATTGAAAATAAATACGTATAGTACTAACCAAGGAAAACTTCTATATTTGAATTATATATTTATAATGATATAGCTATTACTATAATTGGTATCCAAAAGTGCTTTTTGACATCAATTATAAAACTGCCAATATAACGGTTAGTTCTTTTAGTGGTTCCAATTTTAAGACAATTTCCCCTAATCCTAACTTTAAGGATTCATCAAACATGATTAGAGAATCGATGTAATTATCTATGTTATATCCCATCAAGTTTTCAACATGTCATAAGTTTCTTAATCTCATGCCAAAAAAGAGATCTATTTTCTTCACTTACTTTTTATCTACATGTTCAATTAATTATGCAAATTTATTTTATCTAATTATTCACAGAAGTCGACAATTTTATAACCTTTGTGAACTTTTTAATGCTAGATAATAAAAGAACGTTTAGATTTAATGATGTGGTAAGGATAAATATAACTATCTTTGATGTTAAATATAGGATCAATTATAACTCAATTCAATTTTAACTTCACTTTTAGCCGTTTTTATGATTTGCTTCCAAAATTATAGTTATAACATTAGATATAGCTCATGGTTGGATTTGTTCTTAATAGAGTAATAAAATTACTCCATCCGTCTTATTCAAATTGCAACAGTTTTATCTTCGTATTTGTTGAGGCAAACGTTGAGTCATGTCGTACGATGATCAAATGTTTTTGTGTGTGTGATAAATATATGGTGAAATGTCAATGATAACTTAACTTATATATTTTAACCAAATGAACGTTGCGGTGTGATTTTCAAAAATATACATTGACTAATGAATTATATAGTGATGTGCAATTTGAATGAACTGGGGAATAATATAAATTTTATTTTCTATGAAGTATGCTTTGATTATTTTTTTTTCTTTTGATGACAAATTTTGTTTAAAATAAAAAAACACAAAATATTAATGTCAAGTAATTTATCAAAAAAGAAAGAACAGAAAAGAAAAAAAAAAAGAAAGAAAGAGAGAGAGATTTTTTTTTTTGATTTTTCTTCATTTCAAAACAATGCAAAAATATTGATTTCAAATATAAGATTATTGATTTGGATTTGTATAAACTTATGACTTTGATATTTTTAGACATTTATATAATGTTTAGATCAATACTGGGAAAACTGTTTCTTTTTGTGTAAAGAAATAAATGTGTGTGAAGTTCTGGAAAAAATAAAAATCAAATATTAAAATTAATTACTACCATAACAATTATTGTAGGCTTGCTACTTCAACTAAAACATTTTTATAAAAGAGCAATTTTTTCTTAAGAAATATTAGGCATTTCTTAAAACATTTCCTTGATTATCAGGTGAAAATAAGTTATTCATGGGTTTGAAAATCGTTTGTAAGGGACAACAACAGGATCATGGCTATAAGGGGTGGGTTTCCTTAGGTGAAGATAGATAACAATAAGCTGTATGCTGAGATTCATAGCATACACCTATTCAGCTGTGGTATAAGCTTCTTTGGAACCCTGATGTCGTCCTCAACCATGCTTTTATCTCGTGGTTAGCATTTCATATAGATAGAGGACAGGACGCTGGCTGTATGACCAAGGAATTATCCCATCTAATGCTTGCCATCTATGTAATGCAGCATCTGAAACTCTGGATTGCTTATTTGTGCTGTGTAATTTCTCTTGTGTAGTGTTCAGGCAAATTGAGGTAGCATTACATGTGAGATGGAAAGCTAAATGCTTGAATGAATGGATCTTGTGGTGGAAGAAGGCGGTCAAGGGTCGGACATGAGTGGCAAAGCAAAGAAGAAATATCATGGTTGCGTTTTGTTTACGAAATCTGATATGCCAGAAACTCGAGGGCTTTCAAGGGGGAACCAGTATAGATTTGCATTTGTTTAGGAGGGATGCGACTTATCACTGAACCAACTCCACTTGATATATTGAGGATTTGAAAAGATGAAATACATTTTACGTATTTGGAAGAAATCTAGAAAGACATAAAAAATAGACACAAACTAAAAAAACATACTTAAAGATATGTCTTACAACACATCAATTTCTTCCAATGAAAAAGAAAAACATTGTCGTTTGGTTAGTTTGGGCAAGATTTGGACTTGGGCTTGGGTTTGATAAAAGATGCTTGAAAAGAATCGAGGAGGTCAATATGACACAACCTAAAGGATTTGTCGATCACTCTTATCCAAATCATGTTTCTCGATTTTGTAAATCTCTTTATGACCTTAAACAGATATCTCGTATTTTCTCGTATTTGGCTTTTTTCGTAAGAAAAAGGAAAAAAAGATATTTAACCTCCAAACTTAAAACCAAAACGCATCATCGTACTAGTCTTCCTCCTCTTCCCCCGTTCAGCATCGACACAACGAGCAAACCCTAGCTACTGAAAGAATCGACACACTCTCCAAACCCTAGCCAATCTCCCCTCATCAAACCCTGCCAAGATTCATAATACGATTTTCTACCACTTCGTCGACGATTGAGTCGAATTAGTCTCGGATTGGTTCGAATTTGATGAATTAGGGTTTTCAAGGTGTTACGTGTCACTGCCCGAAACTCGTGCTGATTTTTTTGCGAATTGAGTGAGGCTTCTTGCAATCACAAACAAGCTTCTCTTTGGCTTTTATATTGCCTCTTCATTGAGGTACCTGCTCGATAATGATTCCCCTTTTAGCTCTTTAAAGGCGTTGGTTTTAGTTTTCTTGAGTTTTGTGTGTTTCCTTGACAATAATGTGTATGGTATAATGATTCTATTGAGTTTTTAGCTGTAATTTTTATGATATGTGTTAGCTTGTGCGTATATTAAGTTCCAACTAATCAAGATAATAGTGACTAGTTGATGGGTATAGGGACAGTGTCTATTATTTGGAGGCTCACAAATTTCATTTCCTCAGTGTTGATATTGACCGTTGAATTTAATTACGATACACCTAACGTAGGTGTTTGATTAGATTTATTTATTGTTATACGAGTGTTTATTTCTTTCGACATTCATGAGCTCATCAATTTTGTTTGATTAATATCACCTGCTTTGACAACCACTACTGTAATAAACTGAGCCTAGCTGCCACAACAGTAATAAACCGAGCTGTGGTTTCATTCTGTGCGACAAATTGTATGGATATGAATTATGTCATTGTTTTTTAATTTTCGCAAAAACGTGGTTCTTGATTAATGGTTGTGGATGTAAGGGTTTGGCAGGATGGTGTTATGTCATATAACTTCTATTGTTTTTGTTTTTTTGGGTACAAGGATGATTGAAAGGCAAGGACTTTCTGATATGCTCATTCTTGTGTGTTGTTAGTGTTTCCCTATTCTACGTGTAATAGTAGATGAAGGACGTGTAGCTTCTTGGTTTTGTTGGAGAAGTTGACATGAGCCGGCTATCAATTAGGCCGCGTCCTCTCGATTTTCATAAGAAGCTTGCAATTGTAAAATCTTTCAAGGATTTTGATGATGACGAAACTCCAACACCCACTCGGAATTCTCAAGTGTTTCGCTTTGCTTCAGAGGCTGATACTGAGGTATGAGCTTGCTTTGGCTTTATGTTGATGAAGAGAACTCCGTATCAGATGTATAACCAGTCAGTTTCTGTAGTAAGGATATTGTAAGTTTCCTTAAAGATCAGTGTCTATAAAATCTATGCTCACCACATTGTTGCCTTGACATATGTAATCGTGCTTATAAGTTATATAATATACTTGTATTCCGTTCCGGAATCCAGACAATCCTCTAAGTCCTCATGGACATGATGGTTGCACGTTTGTGAAGAAAATCAAGGAACTTTTAAGTAATCGTTATTGTACATTGGTTATTCACATTCATATTTCAGATCATGATGATTCTTTTTTTTTTTTTTTGAGGCCGCTTAATCCTATAATAAAAAAGTTATAGAGATAATAAACATGCGTTGTATATCTGCCTGGCCTTTTGTGTCTCTCTCACATCTATTCCGTTTTGGAGAAAGCATTATGTTTACTCAAACTTTATGAAGTTTTATTATCATTTCTAGTAAGACTTGTATTAAAAAGATGAAAGAGAGCATGCGATTGTTGTGCATGGTTCATTAGAAAACTGAATCAATAGTCTCGTTAGGAATGCACTCTTTTTTTCTTTTCTTTTTTAAATATTTAAGTCGAATAGTGCACACAATTGGGAAGATTTAAACACATGGTTTAGATGAGGGCACAAGGGAATGTGGTACACTGACTTTTTCTATGAAGACAATCCTTTTTTAAGTGAGACAATTGAGTTAAATTGTTAGGTCTTAGGATAAGCTCATAGTGGTGGATAAACTTTTTACTTGGTCTATGACTGCAGACACAATGTGTTTAATGGGAATTCTCCCTCCTGGATGAGTTCTTTATATCTTGGAGTTCAGACATTTAATCCTATAGTCATTGAAATTCAAAAGTTTATGACATATCATTTTGCTGAAAAGGTTAGGTCCAAGTTCAATAAGAAGACATCATATGAACTTGTTTGTTAGCATGATTCCGTTCAAAGTTTGTTGGGCTTATTCATGACGAAAAACCTTCTGACACATCTTTCTTCCAGCGGTGGACATGAGATCAAGTTATGAATGATTGCCGCTGGGTACTTTCTTTTAAGAAAGTTGAATCACAGGCAAATTTGTCTTCCTTTGGGCATTCTTTGGTATTGGTTGATTCAATTCTTATTGAATTCCTTAATCACAAGGCAGCGTCGTAATTTGGTTTTATTACGTTGTATAATTTAGTTGATCATATCTAAACATTTCAGCCCTAAGTAATTGACAATTTATAATCCATTACAGCCTTCACCTAGTCGTACCATTTAGTTGAGCTTATGCTGAAAAAGATGAGTCCAGTTTCTATTAGAATGCATTTTCTTCAACTTTCATTGTTATCATGGGCAGTGCAGTGCATTAGATGTAAATGATTGTAATTGGCTATTTCTTTTTAGGAAAGTTGAAATGCCATGCAAAATGCTCTTGCTTTTGGGCTTCTTTGGTAGGTTAGTTTCCATTATAAGCTTATACATAAGCATAAAGATGGACTGTAATGCAGGTGTATTTTGCAATTGAATACATCTTACCAAAACATTAGTGCTTTCAAAAGGATGACTATTTTTAATTCCAATACAGCTTGCACTTGCTGACCACGCCATTCTTAGAAGCGACTTTCCAATTTTGAGCTAGTGCATTGATTTAAATTCCCATTTATCATCCCATGTTGCTATTGATGGAGTTCTATAGAATATTCGATGGACTGTGGGAAGTATATAATTCATCTTATTGATCTATCTAGAGGAAAATCTGTGGGACAGAGGAAGTAGCATGACACTAAGAAACATTTGACAATTTTTATTTATTTATTTTGCCTTTCCTTTTCTTTACTGGTAAGTTAGCTTTAGGGTGTAAGCTTGAAGCAGGGGGTCTCATCTCAATTAACATTGGTCGATGGCAATTCTCTTATTCAGTGCACCAAGTCATGGCCATATTTCACAGCTTATCCTTGCTTAGAATAAAAATAGATCACCATTGTCATCGATGATGGTGCATTTTTCCAGTTATAGAGTACTCTAAATGATGAGTCACTACATTTGCTGATTTCCAGGTGATATAACACAGTCAAAGAGGGCCCAACTTTGTTGCTATTTTTTAAGCAGTTCTTTATCCATCAATTGATGTTTTGATTTCTCCGTGTCAGTATTGAGGAGGCATTGCTTAATTGACAATCTGTGCTGGTAATTAATGGTTTGCACAGCATTTACAATTCGTCTAGTGCTGATTTATATATTTATAGAATTGTTTTACTGGAACATGGCTGAGTTGTTTTTTTTTTTCTCCTTCTTTGGCCTAAGTGATATGGTCAAATGCCTGACTGTTAAAGGTTGTAGATGCTATGATGATACTTTTGGCCCCACTTGAGATAAAGGAATTGCTGTCTGCATGTATAGAAGCTCTCATGAGTTTTTCTTGCGGCAGTGAACCTACGCAGATGTCATTCGGGGATACTCATTTATAAATTTTCAAAAGCACTCCTCTTGCTTTGGATCTCTTTTCACTCTTCATTACAATAAAAGGGTTTTTGTAAGATCGAAAAATTTCTGCCATTAGAAGTACTTGATGGTTTTTCTGCAGGTTCATCATCATGTCCCCAACAAAAGAGTTGCTGCTGAAATTCCTACTCCAGAATTTGTCATCGTTGATACATATGAGAGAGATTACTCCCGCAGCTTTAATCAACCGACCACATATATACGTGCTAGAGGAGGTATGTAGTAGTACTTCAAATTTTCGCTAGTGTTTTTTCCCTATCAATATTTGAAGTTCTGTTCTGATACATTATTGAAATATCTGCAGCAAGAGCGGAGATTGGAGAATTCGTCGAGTATGATCTAGACAATGAAGATGAGGACTGGCTTGACGAGCTAAACGAAGATAGGAAGATTCTCTCACCTGAGAAGTAATATGCTATTCTCCTTGATAGTCCATGAGTGCATGATGAGTACTGGTTCTTGATTTTGGCTTGCAAAGTTGAATAGATAGGTCACTAGTGTTTTTTTCCCTCTTGGACCGATGTGTCTACTGAATGAAGGCTTTCTTTTATTAATGTTGTCGAAGTAGAAGGGGCTCTTTTCTATTGCATGGGTTTTGCGCAAATCAAAACATCAGATAAGACCAATATATTTCTTGGTTTGTTTTCTTTGGTTTGAGTTTGATTTGCAGTTGACTTACTGGAAGTATAATCCAGGACAAATAGTTGGCGATCTGTGTTTCCCTAAACCATGATTTCAACTGATGCCTTTATTTCTTTCTTTCTTTTTATTATTCTTTTTGTCACCTGAAAGAATGAAGTGCTTCAACCAGTTAGGGGGCATGCCTCTTTTTGGCTTAGGTGCTGTTGGTTAAACTTATTATGGCTGCTGTCTGGTTTCATGGGCATTTCACTCGATGGTGATGAATGCATCGTCCATGTGACGCCCCAATAACTGCTTTTGAGGCTAATAACGGGACTCACAGACCAATACTAGTCCTTTCAGTGCGCTTTGACCTCACTCGTATGCGTCCTGGAAAACTTCTCAGTAGGTCATCCATCCCAGCATTGCTCCACGTTAAGTACGTTTAATTGCGGAATTTTAAAGTGATGGGTTACCGAAAAGGAAGATGCAACTTGTTGGTATAGATAGTACTATCAAATTGTTTAAGCATTTTCTTGGGGTATTACAGTCTATTTCGCAATTATTTCTACAACTATATGCTACTTCTCCTTTTTCGATGTTACAAAAGAAAAGAAATGGTTTCTTGTGAGTGTGCTTATTAAGTTTCCTGCCTTGTGGGTTTGATTCTAAATTTGTTGCTTTTACCATAGGCTTCATTGGCTTCTGTATCTCCTTGTTTATGTTGGCTTGTATATTGCAGACTTGAAAATATACTGCATAAATTGGAGATACTGGATCATAAAGCTAGGGAAAGAGCAGGTCTCATTACTCCTACTTTTGGTTCACCGATTCCTGTAGTTCTTCAGCTTGATGTTGCGGCTGAGGTAATTAGTGAAAATGGTTGGTGGCTTTGAAATATGTTTTACATGATGTTGAGCTCCTCAATACCTGATGCCCAATAAAATTTTCTGTCCTTGATTTTTCAGTCACTACAAGCTCAGTCGATTAAGTATGGTGTTCTGGAATCTGTTTATTATTACTGGAGGGAAAAGGTACTTTTGTGCTTATACTTTTGGCAACATAAAATATTTGCAGACTGCAATTACCCTTATGTCTGCTTTGAATGGCCTATACTCTATGAATCCAATGAACAAAAAGGTGAGTGAAAATGAAAAGCAAAAACCTGTTGTATGCGGTTCGACATGGTAAAGCTTGAAAGCCTTAGAGGATGTAGAAATCCCCTGTAACAATTTTTTTCCCCAGCATTTGATTTTCTGATTAAGCGTGGAATTCCTAGGTCCCTGATGGTGTTGACATGTGACTCAGAAGGAAACTTAATTCTTGATTAGTTGCAATGTGCTTGTGAATACAAAGGTGCTGTGGAATTCAGCAACAACATTCTTTTCTGACCTCCAGAAGTAATTGACATGATTTTAATGGTCTACATGTGAGACTTGCTATCTCAAGCCCTTGCTAGGACATGCAGGTTTGATTATTGCAGTTCAATTCACCAGGCTTGCAGAGGACTGGTCTGTGTAGAATAAAATTTTTAAAGTGCCTGGCTTCCAGTGATTGCCCGGAGATGACGTGCAATAGGATTTAATATATAGGTATCATCGTCCAGAAAGGTAGAAACTCAGATGCTACTATTTGAGTACAATGCAAGTCAAAGTTGGCGATTGATCTTCTCCATCTGTTTTTTCGACCTAATAGTTGGGGCGGTCTTTCTAGGAGAAAGCACTAGGGATCTCAATTATATGCCGAGTGGTTTTCTCCACTATGAAACTCCAGCATAAAAAAAAAATTAAACCATCCACCACTCATGGCTAATCTACCTGGTTCTGCAATCTGCATTACTCATTATCTTCTGCGTTCTTTCCGCGATTGGTAATAACATAGAAAATAATGTGGCAAGGATTTTTTTTTTTTGACTATATTAATAACTAAGAGTGGTGAATATAGGGCAGCTTCATGGGGAGAGCTGAAATGTTATCCCTTATCTGGCTTTTGTCCGTTGTGTCACTTATTATCTAAAGGTGTCTGTTCTCGAACTACAGCATGCTAGGCTTAGTCTTTCAGTTCTCTCCATTTTTGCTGTAACATTACCGAAATAGATTTAGCAGGAATCCTTGGAAGTTTGTATTTTGCTTTGTCTTGCCTATGCTTGAGTGTGTTTTGTTTGCTACTTCTTCCATTATGCATTGAGATTTTGAGCCGTCTGGTTTATTGTTTTTAGCACAGGCTCTTATGGAAAAGCTATTTTTTTTTCCCTTTGTTTCTTTTCTCTCCAGCGAGAAAGGTGGCAGAAACCTATTTTGCGGCGATTACAGGTTAGTCTGTGGTTCACTTCTGATAGTTAGAAGTTGGAACGGGTTAACTTTATTCAATTGCTAGCTGTTACAAAGTTGTTACAGCCTCAACTAATCGGTTGTTTCTTTGTGTTGGTCACTTGGATCATGTAGCCTCCACCACCAGTTAATGATACCAACCCGTACAATGTTTTTCGGCCAAGGGAGAAAGCTCATAGACTCCATACACGAAGGGTATGCTACTTATTTAGGCTTTCTCATATTAATGTTCTGTATAATACCTGGGTATTGACTTCCTTTTTTTTTTTGGGGGGGGGGGGGATTCAGATGCAAAGGAGGGAAAATAATGTGCAGTCATTTGAGAAGTTGCGCCAGGTAATGACGAACTATTCTTCTGTTACTTGCTATGCATAATCATGCTTCTGTCTTCTGCAAGTGGTGTTTCCAAGTGAGTGGTTGGGTTGTTTAGATATTAGTTCCCAGTGCTTTGTGGACGGAAAAGATTTACAGTGGAGGAAGGAGACTCTTGTTTTTTAGAGACTTAAGAGGCTACTGAAAATAGCAGTGCAACCCTATGTGATTGGATGCCTTGAAGAGTTTTGTGATCCTTCTTTTAGGAACGACCATATGATGATTCGACTCCCTCTTTGCTATTTTCTCAGGTTTGCCGTAACCTTGATCAGGCAAAAACCATTTTGGAGGCACTAATGAAGGTAATTTGTTCGTTTATTATCTCTTATGGATGATTGATGATATAGGTTGTTTTGGTATTTCCCTAGTTAATATTTCTTTAAATTTAGCCAAATATATGTTGTTGATGCTTCATTTTTTACATGGCACGGTTGTTTCACAGCGAGAAGAGAAGAAGAGAGAGGTTATGGAGACAGAAGTGAGCCTCCAGAGGATTCAAATCAAATACAAGGTAGTCTTAACCATCTTATGTTAAGTCTTATTCACCGAGGGTCGATTACTGATGCATCCGACTCTTTTCCTGAGTATTACGAGCTTTAGTCTTAAGTTTAATGCATTAGTTACACTCGTGTCTTGTTATTACAGCATGAAGCCGAGCTCCTCGAAGACAGCTTTGTGCTTCCACCATTTCCACCCTTCTCAAACAAGTTCAACTATAGTGAGGATGAACTTGTTGATTCTGAAGATGTTCCTTACACTCATCCCTCCGCAAGGCATGGTGTGCCAGAGAATCCGACTTTTATGGATATAAAGCCTGTGATTGCTTCAGCAGGGAACATGAGGCAGGAGTCAAGATGGCGAAATTCGGCAAATGCTTGGCTTCATAAACAAGTAAGCGAACAATATTTATCGTTCGGTTTTGGTTAATTGGTTTGGTTTTTTGTCGGTTTCGATTTTAAAGATTAAAACCATAACCAAACTGATTAATAACCAATTACAATTTTCAAAACCGTAACCGTTTAACAATCGATTACGGTTAATCGATTTCTTAAATAGTTACAGTTAAATGCTTATTCGATTTTTTAACTGGTAATGGTTAATCGATTTTATAATTGGTTAAGACAAATTGATTAAAATGATTGATAAATGGTAGTTATTCGGTTTATAATTGGTTAATTGCATTAAAAACTGAAAGAATTATTATACTATTGACTTAATACGTTCAATATTTGTAGTCGGTTATACTGGGTTGGGATAGATTTGATGAATATGTGTGTTATTCAGTTAAATGGAATGGTTATGTAGTTAAACAGTTACGGTTATGTGGTTATCCTAACGGTTAAAAATCATATCCGAACTGATTAATTAATCGAGTTTCATTTTCAAAACGTAAACCAAACCGTTTAATGAATCAGTTTCAGTCTATTACGATTCAGTTTCAGTTTGGTAAACGATTTTGTAACCGTTTTTAACATCCTTATTTGGATGTTATGGATGTAAACTTGCATTGTGTTGGTCATTTCATCCACCAATACTTGAATGAGTTAATTGATACGACAAAAACTAGCCTGTAGCCCGCGCGAAGCGTGATTTTTATTTCCCCCTCTTTGTCTTATTTTTGTTTGTTGTTTGGTTGAGTAATAAGGTTGTATCTCTTATTATAGGTCAATTGTTAAGGAACTTAACATCTTGTAAAGACACAATCGTGATACCAAAAAGATTACTCCCTCCATCCAAAAAAAAAGAAAAAAGCAACAATTTTTCATTTTGGTCCGTCACGTTAAAAATGCAACGTCATCATTTTTTAAAGTTTTGGGATTAAGATTATGATAATACCAATCCTTTTCACTTTATTTCACATCACCATGTCATGTCCTGCTATCAAAGTTTCTTCTATTTCCTCTCCCTTACATATTTAAAGGGCAAGGTTATCATTTTACACAAAATTCAATCTTTTTCATTAATCCACGTGCAAGATTTTTGAGTTGCATTATCGTCGTAGGAATAGGCAACTATCGTCGAGATCCGGCCATCGTCGTTATCTGGCTAGAATCCGACCACCGTCGTCGAAATCTTCATCGGAATCTGACCACGTCGTTGGCATATGAAACCGAATGTCAATACAAAATGAAACAGAGCGTCTAAACAAAATGAAATAGAGCATCCATACAATATGAATCAGAGTGCCAGTATAAAATGAAACAGAGTGTCTGTTCAAAACTGAAACAGAGCGTCTGTTCTGATGCGATTATCTATTTATCAGGTTTTCACAAATATTTACAAGCAACATTGTTGAAACAACACCTGAAAGAAACAAAAACATAATAACAAAGACGAATATCTTCCCAAGCATCAAAGAACTTGCCGCCAGGAGTGTCAGTCCTCCCAGATCGTTTGACATTGTTATCCTCCACATCAGTACTACTCGCAAAGCTCAACGAGTCTTGAATATCGTGGAAATCCTCCGTTTCACCTTTCCCCGCGCCTCACACCAATCACACTCTTCTCCTTCACATTCTCCTAAACAGCATCAACCACGACATCACATCAACCACGACATCACCATTAACTATTTCTACATCAATAACACGACGACTATCAATCATTTCCATACTACTCGAATCACAATCATTCTCCATCTCTTTATTTTCATTCAATCGACAATTCTCAGCCTCTCTCAACCCCTCGGCATCCTCCTCCCTCTGAAACGCTACGTTCTGCTTCAAGACGCTCTTTGATCGCCTCTGTCCCCTCGGTTTAAGATAAACCACATACAGAGACACCAAATCAGCCGACCAAGACGACTCCTCCGAGATTGGCAAGTCCGACAACCGCATCATCTCCAGTGTCACATGCAATGCCGGTGAATCGGCCGCAGTTGAGCCAATCTTCCTCTCTTGCTCCTCTCCGTCTTCGTCGGTGTCGAATTTCTCCGTGATAACGATGCCGCAGGTCTCATACTCGTCGATCTCGCATCGCCACGATGGGGAAGCGACTATAGTGATTGGTGGAGGAAGAGGGAGATGTGGTTAGGACGACGGTGGAGGGCAGATATGGAGGAGGAAAGGAAGAGGGAGAAGAGTGGTGAGGAGTGGAGGGTTTGATGGGAGAGTGGTGAGGTGAGATGATCGAAGTGGGGAGAAGGGGGGGTTGCAGTGACGGTGACGGAGGAGAGGGAGGGATGCGGTGGTGGAGGTGAAGACAGCGACGACGGTATGTCTTTTGGGGAAACAGAGAAGGTTGACGAGGAGGAAGGAGAGAGATGAATGAGATGAAATTGTATGTTTTGGGGATTAAGATTCTGTGTGTAGTTTTTTTGAGAATACCTTTAAAAAAGTTTGGTTTTTTTTATAATTTTCTATACAATCATTTTATTTTAAGAAAAGAATGATTATATCTTATATTATGCATGTAACGTTCTAACCACAATGATCTCTATTACTTGTAAGAAAGAATTCTTTTATAAATCGGTGTTTATAATGGTTTTTTATAATGAAATAGATACAATTATAGCTAAGTTAATTTATATATTTTATTAAATAGTATTTTTTTTCAATTACGATCTCTTACCGGATCAGTATTTTAGTTAAATTAATTCAAATTAATTCCACTGTGATTAATTGTTTGTGACATACCACGATATGCTTTGCCATACCACTTTTGATTACCTATGGCAATTATATATTATATATTTATATTGATTGATTGTTACGTGTTTGTTGTTCTAGTAGCTTATTGAATTGAGTTTCTTGAAATTGTCTAGGATCCAAATGAGCCAATTATGGCATTCACCAAATCCTTAGTTCCAGACAAGTTAGCTGCTGCCGGTATCCATCCCCCTTCAGATCCGTTTGCAAAGCACTCATCTGCAAGGCCAGCCAGCTTTCGCGGCCGGATTGGGAGGGGAGGGAGAATCATATTTGATAGATGGAATCCGCTTTCATATGTCCCGATCAACTGTGGCGACTCCATGTACATAGCTCCAAGGCACCCGCCCTCAACAGGATTCATGTAGTCATGTACATCACCAATGGTATGAGGTAACATTCCTTTCCTAGTTCGAACATAAAATGCATGATTAGCAAGCATGTAAATTGTGTTGTATCATCGTGACTTTCAAATCTATCGGCCCTGCTCGATAGAAGGAGCGACCACCTCTTTTTTCTGTAGTTGTGTAGTTTCTCAGAAAATGTCATGTCTAATATTTGAAAAAATATTTCAAATATTGCAAATATTTCAAATATTTCAGTTCAATCGAATAACGTAATCGATTGAAGACTACTTGAAAAGCGAAGACTACTTGAAAAGGGCTATGGAACTGGATATTTTTGATCTCATTTTTGATCTCATTGAACCATTTGATCACTTTTTTGATCTCATTGAACCATTTGATCACATTGAACCATATGTATCTATATGTATCAGGATCCCGATTCAAACATATTATACAGGAGAGGGCAGGAAATTTTCTCCCTATGTGCTGTTTTCTTCGATCTTTCTAAATTTCCATTTAGTGTGTAAAGGGAACATTATCAAGTCTCTGATGCTGTGGATTTTGCCCTGGTCTATGTCTAACGTTATCTTTCTCGTCCTGGTATATTCAATTCCCTTTTTTTGTTCCTGCACAATGTGAGAATCAGTAATCGCTATCTGGTCCGTACTAAACTAACCACCTTTGACGTGTCCATCCACTAGAGTTTTCCCCTTCCCCGACTTGGGCATTGTTCACCATCTTTCGAATCATCGCAGAGCTTATATCATAGATAAATCCTTTATGGCTCCGTAGACCACAAAGCTTATATCTTAGAGAACTCCGGTGCAAATACTTGGAGCTTGACGTGTAGCTATCATTATTTTCGCTACAAACTAGTGGTCATGAAGCTTCAAGACACAAGAACCAATCGTCTAGCATATATCCTGATGATTTCACTTGCTCAGTTATCCAAATCCCATTGCCCATTTGTGGCTCTCCTCATTCTCATAAGCCTAGCTATCCCTTAGATCATTCTCTCACAGCACACTCCACACATAACAAAGTCAAAACCCCTTGATCTCATGAGCTCTAAAAAGTTGATCATGATCTGATCATCATATTCATTCACGTTTCCTTAGAAGTTATACCATGAACGACACACTAGATAAGCTGATAATCTTCCTAGCGAAGCGAGACGGGATCGACAAGCTCGTAAAGACGTTCCAATATGTATCGAAGCTAGTCCACCACCATACCGCCACAAACCATCCTTCTCTTGCAGACCGAGCCAAGCAATTGGAGGTCGCTTCCAGTTTAAGCCGGAAAGCCTTCAGAACAGGTCGGTTCCTCACAGGGTTCAATGCCCTTCGACATAACCCTGATTCGACACCCATGTTTCAACTCCTAGCGGTCCTGGCCAATGCGGGCGAGATGGTCTACTTCTTCTTTGATCACGCTCTCTGGCTCTCGAGGGTCGGGGTATTGGACACAAAGCTCGCTAGGAGGATGAGCTTCGTGTCCGCCTTTGGTGAGTCTTTTGGTTACATGTTCTTTCTTATATCAGATTTTCTGGTAATGTACCAAGCGCTTAAAATGCGGAGCGAGGCAGAAGAGGTTGATGAGGGGAAGAAAGCGAAGATCAGGATGGAGACGGTGATGAGGTTAATGGCAGTAGCGGCAAACGTGGCGGATTTGGTGATCGCAGTGGCGGATATTGAACCAAACCCGTTCTGTAACCATGCGGTCACGTTGGGGATAAGTGGTCTTGTGTCTGCATGGGCAGGCTGGTACAGGAATTGGCCTTCATGAAAGATTTACATATTCCGTGTTCATTGATTATATAAAGTTGAACTGTTTTCAAATGGCTACAGTAATTATTGAAACACAATGTTATAACTCAAAACTAATTGATAATAAGTGAAATAACTCATGATCTATATATGCACTTATATTGTTTCCCCTCTATCCGATGTAGATAAACTATTTTCAATACATCATTTCACATAAATTCCTTTTTTACGATGGAAGCATAGTTATATATTTAGGTGATCTTAGAATTATAAGATTTCAACTCAAAATCAATTGATAATTAGTAGAGTAGTTCAATATACACAATTATGTTGTTGTCACCCTACTGATGTGCGTAAACTCCAAAACTGATATCAAGGAGAGGAAAAAATGGAAATTGAGACTTGTAATCTCATTTAGGAATTCCTCAACATATGTTCTGTTTAATCCAGGTCGAGGGGAGACAGAGTGAGTGGTGTTACCGTTACCCTTGAGACTTCGAGGCGTGACTAATGAAGGAAATCCATTCGCCTATTCTCGTAGTCTTTCATAGATAAGACCAAGCATGAATACTGGAGTAGATGATGTAAATAGCTGCTTATCAGAAACCTGTGGCAGGACCAACCTGTCCTTTCTTGCTAAGAATGTACCTGTTGAATCCTTGGATAGTCGAAATGTGACGTTACCATTGATATGTACAGCCACTACTTGCATATCAAGTGTAGCCTTCATCGAGCCTCAATCGAGCTTACCTAGCCGAGCTCGATCCCGTTGAGCCGAACATAGGTATGCTCAACCTCGTTTGCTTATCATATTAGCTAGACAAGCTTTCCACTTTGTTCATGTCTGGCTTGTTTGATAATTGAGCGAGCTTGAACGAGCTCTAATCGAGTTGATCCAATGCCGAGCTTTGATCATACCAAGCTTATTTGCAGCCCATAAAGTGATTAACAATTAAAATGTTAGACTTCTCTGTTGTCTAATTATCGATGTGAGCACAAAGATTGTTTTCCAAAACAGACAGTTAACGTACTACTGTTAATCTTCGAATCAATCAGTGAGCTATGTAGAAGTTATCTTGGTTACATCATCCCAAATATACCCTTCGGCTTAACCAACAAAGAGAAATTGTGTCACACAGCCGTCATAGCATATTCACATGTGGATTTATTGTGAAGTTTTCCGGTACATTACTCTAGCTCTTTTGCTTGGATTTGAGAGTGTTGGCAGAGTGGGAACTGTTGTGCCAGTTGCGCTTCCTCTGGTTTATGAACCAGTTGTTGATCTGCTTGAGCTGCAATCCCG
>LIEC01006054.1:0-21882 GCA_001925005.1 Drosera capensis
GATGCTCATTGGCTTATATTAGTTGGTGTTGCTCAGTGGAATAAAATGTGGATTTATGGCTGTTTGCATGCCAAATGGGATAGACGAGAGTCACAAGTCAATTAGTTTGATCAGGTTGACTACGTATTTGCACATACTTCAATGTGTTGGGATTTGATTGATATATGGGGTACTTAACAGTCTGACCTTTCTGTTCCGATTAACAGTCTGACCTTGATATTTTCTGTGTTGGGATGAAGTTGTAGAATAAAAAACACATGGTCTCGGTCCACGATATGAAAGACTAATTACAATGGAACATGTTGGTCATCACCTTATTACAAACATGCTCATCTTTTTTTTCCCCTTTATGTTTTCTCTTAAAAAATTTTAAGAAAATAATGCATTGCTTATGCTGCAGTTATGTCCACAGAGCACAATTAGAAGAAACAGAGCAATATTGGAGAGGCTGGTATGCAACTGTTGTCTTTGGTCCTTGACTAGAATATCTATGAGATCGATTTTCAACTATACCCTAGGCATAAGAGCAGACTGATCTTGTCATGCATGATGTATCGAACTATTATTTTACAAAGGTACCTTAAGAAAACACTATGAGGATATTATTTTACACTACGACAGTATGCTTTTGGATTTTGGCATTTGGTATAACCTTTGAGATTATCTTGCATGCTATCAATAATATTCCATTGGGTCATCTTGGGAGTTCTCCCGCATGATTTTGTAAATAATCGTTTGGTAGTGCAACAATATTTGCCTTTTTAAGTGACTAAGGTGCCTGTGCTCACAAAACACAGCTGTGTCAATTTTCTTGCATGATACTATTATATACTTTCCCATTTTTCCTGTTGTATATATCAAATGATTATTTTATTCAGGACTGTTGAATGGTCAGTTTTTTATTCTTGCAGGTATGAAGGGCTGTCAGATAAATTTTTATCATGTCCTGTACCAAAATTGCTGCTTTTGGCAGGGACAGACAGACTTGACAGGTTCTAACAGTAAAAGTCCCTTTTCTATTCTTTTCTGCGATGTCATTTTCTTTGCGTGTGTACATTGACATACCCAGCAAAACCATCATTCTGCCTGTGCAATTTTGACATTCTGTTAGCAACTTTTTAGCTTTTCATAGGATGAGGTGCATATGAAAAATTTCGGAACACTAAATGTCGGGGAAAATTTTTATTAGTTTGGATTTTGATTGAACTAATTCCAAGACATTGTGTCGGAACAGGTCGTGGCATTAGGTTACGAGTTTGATCCTTGCCTCCTCATTTGATGTATAATCCTCTCCGGTCAATTATAGGATGGAAAATTTCAACATGTTTTTTCCTAACTCGTTGTGCTCTCCTTATCTCCTATTTAACTTCTTTATATTTATAGGGTTTGAAGGGGTTAAAGGAATCAATCCTACCATTGATTAAAAAAAAAGTAGTTGAATCTCCATCATTCAACTTTTTGCTAGCTAAAAGACAAAAGTAGTTGGGAATTGCCAAGATTGATTTTCTTTAGAGGGAACTCTCCATAGATATTATCTAAAAGTATCCCATTGTATTTTATTCCAATGAAGTACGCCATCTAATCTATTTAATCTAATAATATATATCTAATTACGTAATTTTGTCCGACGTTGAACCATCTACATATCAAACCATCAACATGACAAACGAAAAATCATTTAGTTAAAAAGCAAAAACAATCTAATCTTTTTAACTAAAATACAAAATCGTCAGACAATAATTCATCAAATAAGATGTATGTGTGTTTTAGTAATCTACAACTCCCTCCATCGTACGAAAAGTACAACATATACGTATTTTGCATTATTCTGTACGCATGAATACAAATCTTATTTTTATATCAAATTACATGTGATCGTCACGTTATATGTATTATATTGAAGTGCGTAACTTATACAATCATTGATGTTTTATGATAAATTTACAAAAAAAGTTACGTTTGATCGTTGTTGCACGCATGTCAAACTTTACATCGACAAACATTCTTTTTCAATCTCTTCCGTGTTTCGTGGGTTGGAGGGAGTATATACTAAGTGAAAGTGATTGAAGTTGTAGTTTGGTCGGATCATGAAAGCATTTTCACTTCGGATGGGTCCCAGGGCAATCAAAGGGATGCCACATCGCCAATCGTACATTAAAACAAGGATTCGAGAAAAGCTAAAGTCATTTTTAGATTAAGCCTTTTTTAATTATTATTAAGTGAATAAGTTATCTAAATAGTTTTTCATGTCGGATATATTTAGATTTGTCTTTGTTTTCTTAACCAAGTGAATAAGTTATTTAAAGAGTTTTAAGGTCGGATGTTTTTAGATTGGAATAAAGTGGTAGCAGCAGCGGCGACTCAATGGAGCAGTAACAAACATAAAACAAGTGCAAAAAAAAGAAAAATAGAAAATTTTGAAATTTGAAATAATAAAATAAAACCATTTCTTACCATGAAACGATCAAATTTGATTGTCTTCGGCATGCTTCAAACCATAGACTTTTCTTCAACTTGCACTACAAGTGTTCTTTATCTATCTCTACATAACCTTCATGCTGTGACACATAGATCCTCATTCAAAATCACCATATAGGAAAACACTTTTAACATCTAACTACTCTAGATGAAGATCCTCGACAACAACCAACTAAGCACAGCTCGTATAGTAGGCAACTTAACAAGAGAGAAAATATCGATAAAATCGATGCTTGGCTTCTGTTGGAAACCTTTCACACCAGCCTAGCCTTATATCTCTGCCAACCATCAAGTTCCTCCTTCAATCTGTACAACCACTTATTCTTATTCGACTTCTTCCTAGCTGGAAGTCTTATCAAATCCCAAGTCTGATTGGCTCATAGCAACTCCATCTCATCTATCTTGTCACTAACCTGTATTGCCTCATCAAATTAACTCGGTTCACCATTATCAGTTAGCAACAAATAGTTAGGAAAAGGAGTATCAATTTGGGGCGCTTTTCTCATGAATCGGTAGTCCAGCCGTACCATAACGTTTCGGAGAAACGTTTGAAAAGAAAAAAAAAATAATGGCAATGTTTCGGAGATGAATTTGCACAAAAAGCAACAAATCAACTTAACCCATTTTATAGTTTGATCAAGATCAAGTGAGAATGCTGAATATATGATGAAGAGAGGAAGAAGACAACACTCAATTATGTAAGAAACATTCACAAAAAACAATTGCTTTATTGGTTGAAGATTTGATAATTTATTTGTTTCCTTTTTTCTTAATTTCAATCTATGAATAATTTGACTAAATGGTACTTTAGAGGAAAAAAGAAAGACGAGGTACTTGATGGGAATTAATTTAACTAAATGATATCTGTGAATAATTTTTCCTTTTCTTTAGCCAATAAGCTAAAGGGCCTTTAGCCCTTTGGGAATAAGGAACAAGCTGTAGCCCCACGAACAAGTTTTCTTTGAAAAAATTAAAAAAAATCTTCTAAATCATGTGTCTTTTATTTTCAAATTTTAAAAATTTAAATTTGTGAGTGGGGCAACGTTGGATAGCTGCATTAATTGCAGCCCCTCATCTCTCTCTCTCTTTATATATATATAGTTTGATCATTATATGGCATGACTCACAACGTTGTGTATGGCAAGTGCGATCCAACATTGTGAATTTTAAATTGATGGATTTGTTGATTTTTTATTTGTTGGTTCCCTTCTATGTTTTGAATTAAAATTAAAAAGTAATCCAACTTAAATCTATACCGTCGAATCGCACTTGCCACACAAAACGTAAGGTGTGTGACAGCCCCTGTGAATCATAATAGTCCAGGTGTAGTATAGTATTCATGAATCCATGACACCCATTGCCTTCATTTTTTTCCCTTCAACCGGCTTTTTGTTACCCATTCCCTGCCCTTGCTAGAAAGCTTGTACATTTTTGTTAGAATATTAAATTATGAGATCTATTAGATAATATCTTTCCTAGTATAGAAAAATCGTTGACTCGAAACATTTAATATGGTATAACATCCCAATAAACCAAATGGCCAATATTGCATGTCGAGTCTCAATGCCCGATATGGTAGCTTTAGGTTGATTTTAGTGTAGGGTCAGGGTCGATTCAGGATCATTGGTCTATCGCTATATTTACCTACTTCTTATGTTTCTGCTTATCATTTTTGTGGTGTTAGCTGATTTGTGTTATTTGAATATTATGTGACATTTTTTTTAATAACTGCATTTTTCTATGTTTTCGTGGCTGCTTTTATTTTTCTCTTTGTTTTTGTCATTTTCATGATGGTATCGAGAATGAACTCTTGGTTGTCTGTGATAAGGATACAAACACATAACTCTTGCTCTCCCTGGACCTTGTGCATGACGAGAAGACCTAGGTGGTCGTCGTTGTTGTTTCATGGCATATCTTTTGTTTTAAGGTTATGATTTCATTTTAGATAATTTTCGTAAGAAAAATATTACACTAGGATATTTTATTGAATTTGTTGTGCAAAAGTGACTTGTTCTGGTAAACCATGGGCAATGACGCCGCTAGATTGTTTAGCTAGATTTGGGATTGTATTAAGCACTATTATGAATGATGTGAGAGTGATAGGACCTGTTTGTTGGGATGTCATGCTGAACTTTGAACAAGAATATGCGCTTAAGATTTAGTTTCTAACTTTCTATGGACCAATTGTCTTGAGAAGACTTTTAGATGAAGCATCCTCTTCTGAAATCAACGATGTATGTGCATGATGGACCTTGCATTTTTTGTGGTCTGATTAAAAAAATATAAATATAACTAATAACATATCCTAGAGCCTCTTTGTAATATAAGCATGTGAAATTAGGCGTATATTCCATCCAAACATCAATTACCTTTTTTAAAAAATTTACTGGCATACAATTGTGTCAATGCTAAAGGTGCTTAATGAATATGTCATCGTGACTCCAAACATTGAAGCCAGGAATTTCTAGATCAAGCCTTTCCTCATAAACATGATCCAAGGCGAGCCATTTAGTGGACTTCCGAGTGAATGCCCCAACAATCACTTGGCCAAGTTCCTAATGATCCCTTCACCACTACATCAAGAGATACCCGAAATTTGTTATGGAGCCCCTGAAGAACCTCTCCATTTGAATCCAATCTGATAGCCCATGTTAAGGATATTTCTTGAGCAACTCCTTAAACCTCTCCCATGCTTCATGAAGAGTCTTCGTATCATATTGAGCAAAGGAGGTAATGTAGGTTCGGAGCTTGGTGAACTTGGCTGGAGAAAAGAACTTTGTGAGAAGCTTTTGTGTCATGTCGGCGGAAGGTTGAAGACCCACTCCGATGCCTTCCCCTTTTAAGGAGAAGGGAAAAAGTAAGAGTCGGATTGGCTCCTCCGTTGCATCATTCACCTTTAAATATTTATGGTTATATTTAACCTAATTACTTTACAATGATTCTTCATTTTTTCTTTCATTTATTCATCTCACTACAAAATAAAGAGGGCACTTGCAATGGAAAAAATCGATTGCTAAATAACCGATTTTCGTCAGCTCAAAACGATTGTTAAAATCGTGGTTGCTAAATTTATATGGTTGATGTGCTGCAGTTCGTTTTGTTACGAAATAAAATAGAAAGTGAGAATACGATGATATTATTGATAAAGATATACTCTATATTTATGGAGTAGTCAAGTACAAGATAAGGAACGATTGCAATAGAAAATAAAATAACTAGAAAACATCATATATAAGTAGTTATTCTAAAGTAGGAAATAAGGATATTCTAACATAATATGATTACTAATAAAATCTTAATAATAAATCTAATATTAGCTTGGGGTTTGGGAAGCCCAGTTTTAGCGGGAACCTGATTGACTTCACTAGAAAGTTGAATTCCACTTTACAAATTGCGTCGGGAAAGAAAAGACAAAGAGTGATCTCGATAAGCAACTCTCTCTGAATGTTAATCAATTAAAATCTTAAACTGTAGAAAATAGGTTAAGTTATTGTATTATGTTGTATAAATAGTACTTTTTGATTATCAATGAAACTTAACTTCTCCAAAAACTCTCAATATGGTATCAGAGCAAGGTTAGCCACCGCCACCACCTAATCGATCTCATACTCAGTCGTCGTCGCTTGGATCGTCGTTGCCTGGACCGTCGCCACCCGCTGCTCCAGCCGTCGCCAACGGCCATATCCTCCCTCTTCCTACAATGAAGCTAGATACCTAGATCTGGTTTCTATACCCTGATTTCTTCTTCCCTGCCGCCTCGAGTTCAAGGTACTCTCCTGCTCGCCTTAATCATTTGGAACTGGAATCTGGAGAATTCAGAAATTTTTCTTGTGTTTTTTGTGTGAAATCGGAGGAATGATGACGAAAATGAACAGTGTGAACAGCATTTTGTACAATGTTGAACAATGCGACACAGTGTTTTAACCAAACAGTGTTTTTGACCAAACAGTGCTTTCGGTCCAAAACAGTATTTTCGGTGCAAAACAGTGTTTCCGGCCAACTTTCGGCGAACTTCCGACGAATTTTTCCGTCGACATCTCGATGACCATGACTTATTTCTCGACTTCCATTTTCACCAATGATCTCTCCTCCCAGGAGCTTCTTCGAGGACTTTTATCTCAATCAACGCATATTACCACTTATTGGAAGAAGAATGAGTATCCTGATCAGTCATCGACCCGTTCTGCTAGGCAGGTGTCAGCTGAGACGCCTACGACCTCCACTTCCATCGGTGGACTTTCCTCCCATGAGCTTTTAGTCTGTTCGAGGATTTCTGTCTCGATCGGCCCATATCTCTAGATTATCCTCATGGGTTATCGATTCTGGTGCAACAGATGACATTACTCAGTCCACCATTCCCTCTATGACTGAGACGTCACATTAGTTCGTCACATTAGTTCATCACAGTTGTGGATGGGAATATCGCTCCTATGTTGGGTTCAGGGCCTCTTTCTCTCACTCACTCTCTTACTCTTCCATCTGTTCTTTCAGTATCTTCTTTAAGATATAATTTACTATCGGTGAGTCTCCTTACAAAAGAACATAACTGCTCCATCACATTTTCTCCTTTTTTTTGTGATACAGGATTTTCGGACTTAGGCAGTGATTGGTGAAGATCGTGAAGCTCAGGGGCTTTATCATTTGAATGTGCCACCCACTGCTGTTTCCGCGGTTTCAAGTATTGATTGGCATCGACGACTTGGTCATGCACCTTTGTTTGTCTTTCGTACCATGATCCCTACTTTTTCCTTCTCTGAGTTCAGCTGTAAAGCATCACAGATCTAGCTTTTCAGTTGTTCATGCTCGTAGTGATACTCCCTTTGTTGTAGTCTATTCAGATATATGGGGTCCTTATAAGCTGAAAAGTCTATTTAGTTTCAGTATTTTGTCATCTTTATAGATGATTTTTCTCGTATGACATGGTTATTCCTGTTACACGATAGATATGAGGCTGTCTCTATGTTTCGTACATTCATTTCTGAAATTCATACTCAGTTCTCTACTACTATTAAGGTCATACGCACTGATAATGCACGGGAATATATGGGTACATAGTTTCAGGATATTTGTTCTCAGCAAAGCATCATTTATCAGACCTCTTGCGCTTACACTCCCCAACAAAATAGAGTTGCTGAACGTATAAATCGGCATCTCTTAGAGGTTCCTAGAACCTTATTATTTCAGATGGACGTTCCTCGTATATACTGAAACTTTGTTTTGCTTGTCGCATGTCATCTTATCAATAGAATGCCCTCTGTTATCCTAGAAAATAAATCTCCATTCTCTCTTCTATATCATGACAAGTTTCCATTCAGTGTCACTCCGAGGGTATTTGGATGCACGTGTTTTGTTCACAGTCTTGGTCCTACTCAAGCTAAGTTAGTCCCTCGTGCATCTCGATATTTTTTCGTTGGGTATTCTCGCACACAAAAGGGATATGTTTGCTATTCTCCTGAGACAAAGAAAACTAATGTATTAGCCGATGTCATTTTTCTTGAACAAGTCTCCTACTTTACTTCTTCGGGATGTTCTTCTCCTTCTTCAAATCCACTTCCTCAACCTATTATTGATGAGGTAGACCCATCATCTATACCTGCTCCTACTCCAGCTCCTGTTCTTGTTCCTGTATCAGCTCCTGCTCCACTTCAGACCTATGCTCGAAGGGTGAAGCAAACAATTGATAAAGTAATTCCTGCAGCGTCTCACCCTCCACCAATGATGCCTGCTCCGGATGATCTACCCATTGTCGTTCGTAAACATCTTCGTACTTGTATTTTACATCCCATTGCTAATTTTGTATCGTATTATCATCTCACCCCTTTTCTTCGAAAGTTTGCATATGTTTTGTCATCTATTTCTGTTCCTACTTCAGTGAAAGAGGCACTTGCACATCCAGGGTGAAAAGCTGCTATGAATGAAGAGATGCAGGCTCTATGAAAAAATGGCACATGGGATGTTGTTCCCACTCCTATAGGACAGTCTTGTGTTAGTTGTCAGTGGATCTATGCGATAAAACACAATCCCGACGAGTCAGTTGAAAATTTAAAGGCTCGTCTTGTGGCCAGAGGATTTACCCAACAGCATGGTATTGATTATGAATAGACATTTTCTCCAGTAGTCAAACTCAATATTGTTCGTGTGCTTGTCTCACTGTGCATCGTTCATGGCCATTGTATCAGCTTTACATCAAAAATGCCTTTCTACATGGTGACTTGACAGTTACTGTTTACATGCTTCAACCTCCTGGGTATGGGACTGCGGGGGAAAACCATGTGTTCGCCTTCGCAAGTCAATGTATAGGCTCAAACAATCTCTACGAGCATGGTTTGAGAAATTCAACAAGGTTGTACAGGCCATTGGATTCTCTAGAAGCTTTGCAGGTTCTTCATTATTTGTTCATCGACGTTCTCAAGGGACTGTGATACTACTTGTTTACGTTAATGACGTTATCATTACTGACGATGATACAACTGGAATTGTCAAGATGAAATCTCATCAATCAAAACAGTTTCACACCAAAGATTTGGGTACTCTTAAATACTTTTTAGGGATTGAGATTGTTAAGCAGGGAAAGTCTCTTCTTCTAAATCAGAGGAAATACTGTTTGGATCTATTAAAAATGTGAGGATTTCTTGGGTGTAAACCAGTTGACACTCTAATGGACAAAATCTCAAATTTTCCAACTTTACTGATGAGTCAGACATTATTATTTCAAATCCAGACATGTATCCAAGACTTGTTGGCAAACTTATATACTTGACTGTGACCCGACCGGATATATCTTTCGCAGTGAGTTTAGTCAGTCAATTCATGCATACTTCAAGAAAATCTCATCTTACAGCTGTTGAGTACATCTTGAGGTATTTGAAGAAGTCTCCTGGAAAGGGGCTCATCTATAAACATACAGCTATTCCCTCTCTCACAGCATATACTGATGCAAATTATGCTGGATCTCCTGATGATAGACGTTCCACTAATGCTATTGTACATACTTTGGTGGAAATCTAATTACATGATGATCCAAAGAACAAACTAATTATCAAATATTATGAGTTGAAATAAATATTATATTAATAAACTATTAACTTATGCCACAAAATTCTTTTGGAATTGGACAATTCTAACCATGTTCATAAGAAAAAGTTTAGGACAAGACGACATCTTCGCTTTGCCGATATATTTGTCCAATTCTTAATCATCACTTCCGCTCTTTGATCCCTCAACCAGAATGTTTCCATCTCCTCTTTGATCCCTTATCCAACCTCACATGCTCCCGAATTAGGGTTTCAATTCCCCATCACCCAAATCACTGTTGAAAACCACCCCATAATTAAACTCCCCAATCAAAACCCAGTTGATTATTTCATTGCAAGATCGGATAGAATTGGGTAAATGGGGAGGATCTTTGTGGTGGAGCTTGAGGGCACTGCGTACAAATGCAAGTTCTGCAAAACCCATTTGGCTTTGACTGAGGATCTCGTTTCTCGGGTACCCTTTGATGTTTGATCCTCCTGTGTCAATGGGTTGCGTTTCTTGTGTGGCAGGATCCGTGATTTGGGCAACCCATGTCTTAATTTTGATGAATTCGCCGTTGATTGTGACGTGGATATTTTATCTTGAGTAATATTAGTGATGTTGGATGTACATGATTTACAACATCTTAGTAAAGATTTTTCTGTCATAACCTATCAATTGAGATATTAGTAAATTTTAGGTGTGTTTTGCTTTAAGCAACGTGCTGCAGAAGTTACAATGATATGTTGGTGTTTGTCTGATTTCATAGGCCTGTTCATGGGTTTTCGTTAGGATGTTCACTTCGTAGTTCTTGTTGATTTACCATTCAATTCAGCATCCAAGTAAACATGATTAGTAGAGAGGCCTAATACCACTTTTAGGTCAACTGGCTAATTATGAAGATGAATTTAAGTGTATGTTTAATTGTCCAAGAATGAAAGAGAACCACCAAGAGGGTGACATCTCTTCGTGTGCAGAATGTTAGAATGTTCAGATTATGTATGCAACTGTAGTTGGATATTCATCAAGTGGTGTAAATTTATTAGATGTTATGAGGAATTCTTGAAAATATTTTTTTTAAAAAAACAGTACAATTTTATCATGGTCGATGTCCGTATTATTGGTGCTGGTGGTTAACATCCATTTCATCTAGTGCAGCACTTAGTTGATTAGAACAGGGAACTGTAAAGTTCTCCAGTAATCAGTTGTCACTCCATAGTTTGCACTCTTAGGAGAAGATGGTAGTATGGTAATTTTATCCGTTTTGGTCTTTTTTCTTTCTTTTTTTATTTTTGGATAATTGATGAATATCTGTAATTGTGATGTATGAAGATTAAGAAAGCTTGAAGATGCTTAACTACCAATGACTATCAAAGGAGTAGAGTATGTATGTTTTTAATTTTTTAATCACTTGATGATATTGATTGTATCTATGTCTCAGGTCGCTCTCAAACTTTCCTTTTCCCATCGTGTCTTCTGTTTTACCCTTTGAAACTCTTCTAAGTAGGGCAGTTGGTGGTGTGTCCGTCATCTTTCATTCAACTCCAACTTTACAGTCGATATAGGTCTTTTTTGTTTCTTTTTTTCTTTTTTGGAGCACTGAATCAGAAAGTCGTGACTGTGTCATAGTATTCATGACTTTCATATTCTCTCTCCCGATTTGGATTTCAATATGTATTCTGTATGAGTAGGATCCATTTAGACATGTTAACTTCATTTTGAGAGCACCAGTCAATTTACATTGGTTGAGCATTCTTGTGACTTCAAATGCATAGGCTATTGTTTCTCAACTTTGAGTTGTTTCTGCGGCTGCATTTATGTGTTAGATAATTATATTAATTGGTCTTCTACTATCAATTCTGATTTTTGGTAGAATTAGTTTCACGTCATGGTACTTGTGACAAGAGGTCACGAGTTTGATCCCTCCCTCCCCTAATTTATTATCACCAATATGGTTTATTATGTGGATCTTTGATATGTGTTGGGTCAGTGCATCTGTTGCCCACAATTCATGCCAATGGGCCTTCATATGAGGGAGAGTATTAGATATACATTATTGGGTTTTCTATTATCAGTTTTTCAGTAGAATTGATTTCTCAATAGTATGGAAAAGCAAATACATATGTTCTGTCTCATGCTAGAGGTGCTCATTTCCATTTTATGGAATAACCCGTTGAGTTAGATGCCTGTAAAGAATTACTTCAAAGCATTTTATTTGTTGACACAAATGACTTTTCAAAATTTGGCAAAGGCTTTGTTGCATGGATTTTGATGGACCTATATTTTGATTTTTATTGCAGTCTTTTCATTGTCGAAGAGGAAAAGCTTACCTGTTCAACAATGCGTGAGTTTCTTTGGTATTGGTTTATGTCGCTGTCTGGACAATTCTGTATTAGTTGTATTATGTGCATGCGTTTCGGTTCGTGATTTGTCTCTCGTGATGTCGGCGTTTAATGTCATGGAGCATAGGATGTGAAATGAGTAATAATTTTTGCGATTATTTTATCTACCAGTCATGTTAAGTATTGAAAAACGTTGAGGGATATGAGTTCAGTTTCATCGTTGTTAATAAAGCATTAAACTGATACTGATATGTATACCCTTAATAAGCGCCACCAATTTTGAACCAAGGCTTTGCATTATAACCTAAGCCTACATGAAGCACCTGAAAAGGAGTCCTTCCACACCGAGTGGAACCATACGAAACTAAGCTTTCTTGCAGTCATAAAAGCTGTGTCTTCCCTTTTTTTCTTTTTTCTTTTGTAATTCTCATTTCATTGACCATTAGGGCTGTACTGCTGCTGCTAGTAGAAATCAAAATGCATATTAATGTGTGGTTCAGGGTGAATGTTATAGTCGGAGCTGCGGAGGATAGGCTTATGCTTTCTGGTATGCATACTGTGGCCGATATATTCTGTTGCTGCTGCGGACAAATAGTTGGCTGGAAATATGTGAGTTCCTTTTCCCCGGAACTTATTTTTAGGTTCGCACTTTTATGCTGTAAAGATTGTAGCGTCATCAAAATATCTGGTAATTGTCCATTGATTGTTGAATGATATAATGCAGGAGGCAGCTCACGACAAAACCCAGAAATATAAAGAAGGGAAGTTTGTCCTCGAGAGGTATGGACCATGCTGTCTAAAAACTCGATTTCTGTTTCCCCCTTTCCTGATGCATTTTTTCTCGTCACCATTTCATCACCTAGTCAATTGAATAGAGATGACCGAGTGATTGAAAGGGAAATAGGTGGAAGTTGAGATCCGTATTGGCATTGGTGCAGTAGTAATGGGTGTTATGGCGAACAGGGAGAAGATGAGTATATTGTGAAGTGTATGGAAGCAAATGACTAGCAAAGAAAAGAACATTTTTCTAGAATTACATACGCATTATGAACG
Organism: Drosera capensis; assembly: GCA_001925005.1. Classification (NCBI taxonomy): domain Eukaryota; kingdom Viridiplantae; phylum Streptophyta; class Magnoliopsida; order Caryophyllales; family Droseraceae; genus Drosera; species Drosera capensis. The sequence goes on from LIEC01006054.1 coordinate 12,888, forward strand.
CCTTTTCTTTGGCACAGAGAGCATTTCAAGGTGTGCACTCTTGTATACCTCTTGATGACACCATTCTATTGAACTATCCACCTTCTTTATGTTCTCATTCAGTTCTTAGCTCGCTAGAAGCTGCTCACCCTACGAACTCATAATGCTTTAAATCTTCTTACACTTAGAGACAGCTCATTGTTTCTCATGCCTTTGATAGGGGAAGGATTCTCGAGTACGAAGAATCGGCGAATGGTGGAGTTGATGTTGAGTTCTACATTGATTCTCGCCCCATAAGTGATGCTGAAGATCCGTAAGACCATAGGTCTGTGGCATTCTCCTCATTAGTGGGGCTCTTCTCTTGATGTCTGTTTATCCTAACATCTGTGCAATCATGTCTCTCCTGTAATCTTTGTTTTGAATGTGTATAATGCTTAGTAAATGCGTGTGAAGTTGAATGCAATATTGTCAAGTTCGAGATTAGGTCAGCTGGATTGCCTGCCTTTGTTGTTGCCGTGGTGAATAAGTGTGGCACACTATAGGCTGATATCAATGAGAATAAAGTTTTGGCGAATCTTTGAAGCATGCAAGCGGGCTGTCTCATTTTTCTGGTTAACATGATATGTTTGATAGTGTTATGATCAACAGGTTTCTCTGGCCACGACCTTCCATGAATAGAAAATGCAGTTTTCGTGCGAAGATTAGAGGCTGATCGTTAATCTAGTGAGGAAAAGGAGCTCGGGCTTTCCTGGAATGACAATGAGAATCTGGATCAGGCGATGTCGCTGGTTGATATTGTGAATATAGAGTTGGCCATGTCGTTCATCATCTTAGAGTGGAGTCGCTCCTAGCTAATAATGCAGGGACTGTTCAGAAGAGGCAGGAAGCCACAGGATAGAGGTGACCTCAATGTGTATGAACTATAAGTCTATGCATGGTCTGAATACCAGTAGGTCGACACTTACCACATTGGCTGGTTTTTCTTGATCATGGCTCGATGAATGAAGGCGATCTGTGCTTTCTATGTTCGACTTCTTTGCATCTGTTATGGGTTGTTGTCCATGAGCTGTTTTTTTCCCCCTGTTAGAGCCTCTCTGCTTTATACATCGAGGTAATGAAACAGAATTCAGTGCTCACAATAATACAATCTGTTAACACATCAACTGTTGTATGGGATATCCTTGCTGGTGACTTTGATGCTTGTATGCCACTTGGGCAAGTTGGTAATAATGTTCAACTGTTATATATGTCGGCAAGATATAGATCTCGGTATGTGTAATGGGCTTGCTTATCGGTGGAGTCAATCCATCAGCGGGTTCATGATGTAGGTTAATATATGGTGAAAACAAATTTTGGGATGGCTTATAACATTGTTAGAACTGCTAATTGGAGATAGTACTGTCGCTTCATTTTTATTTCTTTTTTCCATATTACTTTCGCTCCATTTTGGATTCTAACTTCTGAGACTTCTTTTTCACTTTTTTCTTCTCCCATGATATGACAAACCTTTGTGGCTTATTTGACAAACACTGTATTTTTCATTATTATATCTTAAAATGACATAATTTAATCAAACATCGTCTTTGTAGTATAGAGGGGAGTATATATGCTTGTCACGCATTTCTCTTTCTAATTTTTTTAAATAGTTTAATTATTTTGTTAATTTCGACGTTTTATCATCCGACGAAATCTATCCGGATATATCGACAAGTCGGTTGAACCGGTGTGAGCATTTGTTTTACAACACGTTATCGTACGAGTCTTTAATCAGATGAGATCGAAAGACAGACAAAGAAATTTTATTATACCCGTATATTTTGATTTCCATATCATAATAATAATCTAAATAAAACAATTATGGTTCCACCGACAGACTAAGCATCACATGTGTGGAATCCTATTAATAAGTTTTAATAAAATTATGGTTCCACCGTCGAATGAAATATCGTCCACGTGAAAACTTATTATAATAATAATCTAAAATCATTATGGTTCCATCGTCGGACGAAGTATCGTCTATGTTAAAATTCATTAATTATTATATATTTCATATTGATGCACTTGCTTCACGTGGCGAGACTTAATTTTGTGTTTTTCATTAACATATAATAAATAACGGAATGATCTTCAATGATGAAGAAATAACAAATAGAATGCGGAACAATCACAACAAATTATTATGCTATTTATTGTTATTAGTAGTTCTTAACATTATAACAATCATTAACTTCTTATTTGTAATAAATACTTGCTTTGAGAATAATAATGAATCATTAAAGTTTTTAATATATATGAGTAAACTTGAATAAAATTTTCATTATCGATATTATAGGATCTGATTAATTATATATCATTTTTATCAGTATATTAAACAGTTTAAAACAAATCATAGTATTATAAAAAAAATGGTCATAACTGAAAATTTTATCACAACCATCAAACTGTTATATCCATATATCGAACAAAGTAATTTTTCATATATGATTTTCATTAAAAAAAAATAACTTAATGAATTTATCACTTTGATGTGTTCAGAGAACTATGACAAATCTCACAAAATTTGAATTCAAAACATTAGACCTATCAGAAGAAAATTATCTATCATGGATTTTTGGTATTGAATTATATATAGATGCAAAAGGTCTAAAACATATCATAGTAAAGAACAACGAAGCAACCCCATGAGAAAATGTTCAAGCACTGATTTTCCTGAGACATCAACTCCATAAGGGGCCGAAATCTAAATAACTTACTATAAAAAATTCATATGTGTTATGAATTAATTTGAAAGGAAGATTTGACCACTAGAAGCTGGTATTTTTTCCAAATACTAGGTATGAATGACACACTCTGAAATTAAAAGATTTTAAATCTGTGCAAGAATATAATTCTACTTTGTTCATTATTACCTCACGCATGATTTTATGTGGAAAACCAATATCTGAGGAACAAATGTTAGACAAAACATATTTCAATTTTCACCCGTAAATACAACTTTGATGTGCCAATATCTGATTCTATAATTCACTAAGTATATTGAATTGCTTTTACTGCTCCTGACTACTGAAAAAAACCAAGTGTTTATGAAAAGTTCTCAGGCTTGTCCAGTTAGTTCCGCCCCATTGCTTGAAACAATGGCACTAGAAGTAGTAATTGACGTGGAAGAGGCCGAAGTCGTGGAGATGTTTGTGGTCGTGGAAGATTCCTTGATCGATGTTATAATTCGATTACAAGTGTGAATCATCAGAAGAGAAAAGGTGGCAATCATGAACAAAGGACGGAAAAAGCTCCATATAATAGACCGAGGGAGAATACCAAAGGAAAGTACAATACTTATGCAGTGGAAGGTCATTGGTCTAAATCTTATAAACCTCCCAAATATTTTATTGATTTTTATCAAAACTCCATTAAAGATAAAGACAAAATATCAAAAATAGACTTAACAGAAGAATAGTCTCAATCGATTCCACCACCTGAAAAAGTTTTAGATTTAATTGGACGTTCCAATACTAAAATAAACAACGAAGACATTAAATATTAAACCCTTGAATAGTGAAAATGTATTACGGGTTTTCATTGTAGTTTTACTATTGTATTTTCAGTAGGGGTTTTCTTTTTCCTGCTTTCAAACAATATAATAATCTTTGTATTAATAAAGATTTTATTTACAGAATCGTTATGAAAGATATATGTATTGTTGATAGTGCAACGACTCATATAATCCTTCAAAGTAAGAAATCTTTTTCAAAATTAAAGATACATGAAGCAAATGTGAATATAAGCTCTAGTACTTCAAAGATCATTGATGGTTTTGGAAGTGCTTATTTTACACTATCAAATGGTACGTAAATCCATGTCAAGCATGTTTTATACTCTCAAAAATCAAAAAGAAATCTTTTAAGTTTCAAGGATATTTTTCTTGATGGTTTTCATTTAGAAAGTAGAAGTAAATATGAAAACAATATCTTTATATTACCTTTTCAATTTTTGGAAGCAAACAAATCCTTGAAAAACTTTTGTCTTTTCCATCTAGATTGTATTTTGTCAACATCAAGGTTATTGAGTCATATAGTATTATGGATTCAAAGCCAATTGATCCTAACACAATTTTGTTATGGCACGAGCGACTTAGTCATCCAAGTACTACAATGATGTGTCATATCATCGAAAATACCAATGGACATCCTATTAAGAATAAAAAATATTCTTTGAAAAGTAGCAGTCATCCTTTTATTCTTTGCTCATAAGGTAAGTTAATCACAAAATCTTCTTAATCAACACTATCTTCCAGGTCATCTTTATTTCTTGAGAGGATTCAAGGAGACATTTGTTTCATCCACCACCTAACCCATTTAGATATTTCATGATTTTAATTGATTCTTTTACTAGATGGTCTCATGTATGTTTTATTTCTACTCGTAATATTGCCTTTGACAAACTTCTCATTCAATTTTTTGAATTATGAGTTCATGTTTCACACAACCATATCAAGTCTCTTCGTCTTGATAATGCTAAAGAATTCACTTCAAAGGCATTTGATGAATATTACATATCGATTAGTATCTCAATAGAATACCGTGTTCCTCATTTCCATAAACAAAATGGTTTAGCCGAGTCATTAATAAAAAGTATAACGCACCGAATTTTCACTACTATTGATACATACGAAGTCACTGTCGTTGGGCTCAACGCTTTACCTAGATAAAAACTATACACTATGGATTAGTCATAAGAATTAATCTAAGTTCACTTATACATAATTAGTTTATAAACTTTTGATGCACTGAATCATAACTCAGACTATCACCTTCGTTGTGGAATTTACATCTTTTTATAAGATCAAAATATCTTTCATACATAAGTTAGATCTAGTGTCAAATCTTATATCACACTTCTCTCCGATTCTTGTTTCTATAACAAAGAAAAGCGACAGGGGTTACACGAGAAAAGAAAAGGGGAATGACCGCTTGGATCCATTGTTCCAACACTCTCGAACTATCATGTGAACCCGACATTTAGAATTATCATCATGAGTATAACAGTGATTCACCCTAGTTATATAAGTGCATTTAACATCACGTAATAACGTTCGAAACCACACGTCAATCGAAACTCTAGATAAGATCAACGTCATTTACTATCATCATACCTTTCTGGTATGACAGTCAAGATCTTCATATCAAACAAACTGAGACAAAGACAATGTAACATGACAGGTCCCAGTTCAAATCTCATGCACTGCTGTACTCAGCAGTTCACTCAAGATGGTGTTATATTCACCATCATATCAATCACATAGACAACGGACAATAGATACTCTTAACGTTATAATTGTGTCATTGATGAGACTTATTCAATTTCATAAGTAAGCTGTCTTCGGCTTTACTAAAAGGGATATTCGTGAAAGGGGATCGGTCAAACCGTAGCCCAGGGGCTTCAGTTGTGAGATACCCTCATACGAAAACGACCTCACAGGATCGATGAAAGAATCTCACCACAGAGCCCCTATATAACACAAACAGCAAACACAACACTCTTTGAGTTTTATACCACGAAGTTATCTCATCAATTATAGATTTATACTCCTTTCACTCATTCACCTTTATTATACCAGCAAACAAGGCATAACATACACCATGTATCATCACATCACAGCACACAACAAGTGATAGCCAATAAGGTACGTTGGACACATTTTATGCCAATTTCTCAGAAACCACCACGTAAATATATACCCCTAGATATACTAGCATGCATCATCATAAGTCATAGTTCTAAATGTTACCTTTAAACACTGATCTTGTCATGCACACGCTTCCCTTGTTCATTTTAGAATTAACGTGAAGCATCTACAAAACCTATGTAACAATGTAAAGATTTTGTATTAATCTTTGCTATTGTTTCTCATATTACAATCTATTGTTCTTTTATATTAATAATCCCTAGATGTGTTAGTGAATATTCGGGATCATTTTGGAATTTTTTTAGGATATTCTGGGCCTGTCATGGACGTCCCAAGACTAGGGACGATCTTTACGGGTGCAAAAATGAAAGCAGTAGCTCTAGAAGGTTCCAAGATGGGAATCCCAACCTTTGTTCACAATGAAACTTTGACACGTTTAATTCTATAACTTCTCACTTATAACTACGAAAATTATTTTGTAAAATCTTTTATAAAGTAAACTCCACAATCTTTCTAGAGAATGAGAGTTTATATCATAAAACTTTATCAAGAATAGTAGTTAATTAGTTCAAGTTTATATTTTCTGCTAGATCAGACAGTCTAACCTTACTTCACTTATGAGCTTATAACTATTTACATACAACTCTAAATCAAGATTTGTAAACTATTCTCAAAATTAGACTTCAAGAACTTTCTATTTATATAAGGCTTGTTTTCTAATTCTTACTGAATGATTCTGCATCAAGCCATAAATTTATCCTTGTATCGAGCTTTTTACAGGTTTATATATCCTTATATTTTGATTTATTAATTAAGCTTCACAACTACAAATCATGATATATCAACTTCTTTAGAAACTATACATGTGAAGCTTCAATATATATTAAAATTCAAATTTTCCTCAAAGCCTATAGTTTTTCATAAACTTACTAATCAAGAGGCTCATCTCCTTCTCTTCCTCTCCTTGTTTCTCCTCTTTTCTTCTTGTGTTTGAGAGAGTTTTTCTGAGTTGTGTGAGTTGTGAGGAGAGAAATGAGAGGCCTAAGCTGATTAGAGGAGGTTAAGATGAGCATCAAAGAGGTGGAAAGTAGAACAAGGGTGTAAAGCTTAGAGGAAAAGTTAAAGGGAAGTTTGGTAGAGATATCTTTTGTCTTGAAATGATTAGGCTTAGGTTTAGGTTAGGGTAAGGATGATCTTCACATCTTGTTACACACCTTAAGGTCATGTTAAGCTTAAACTTGTTGCATAACCAATGATCATGTAATGATCATTACATGTTTAAGATCACATCACTTTGTGTTATGTAATTTTATGCCAAGTAGATTTATAATCAAATATGGTTATGATCATTAAGTCAATCACTTAGGTTAATGATCATAAAGTCTTGGGACTATTGACCCCGTGCTTTATGTGACGAGATTTAATTTTAATAAATTTTTCGTACTTCCATCATCGTTTCGTCAAACAATTTTTCTATGCTTATTTAATAATTTTAAACACTTGATTTTTAATCATTTATATTAATTATCGAGGAAAATATATTTACAAAATTTTATGGGTCTTTACATTCTTCCCTTCTTAAGAGGTTTTTTCCTCAAAACTGGTAATCAAGAGAATCTAGGAACTACTATTAAATGAATGTGGTATTCCAGATGTCTCATGACCGTGATGCGCACAATAAGTCAAAAAGTGCTTATATTGATTTGTTACAATCATTACTAGGCCTGTCAAGACCATGACACCTTCTTTCACACAGTCCAATAGCCTTTGATAGTGGTTCAATTACACTTCTAACTATTATCATATCTAGAATACCCGAAAAACAACCCTTAAGTCACACTGGACTTCAAATAACTATTTATTGATATCACATAAGCTTTGCCTTACAAGTTGCGACTCAGTAAAATCACAATTATAATTTTTAGGTTAAACACTACTAGGAAGAAAGCAAATAACATCAAATGATCAAACATTTCCAGCATTGCAAAGAAGAAAGCCACTATATAACCCACTACAACCACTGGCATAGAACATAGAGGTACCACAAATAGTATCAGTACAGATCTTGTGGATAATCGGGTGCATTGTGAGTAATGGTGGTGGTGAAACTCTAAATCTGTGAAGAGGTTGTTGAGGTTTCACCTCCTATTTATAGTACTTAGTATAGGAAGGGTTAAAACAATATCCAATGAAGTTTGGATTTTGAACTACGTGTAATTCATTTAACGCACGTGGGTGACTTTTCCTAACAAAGAAAAAGAAGATCTGAATTCGATAATCCAAGCTTTAAGCATGATCTGAAATCCCGTTATCTCTTCATATCCTAATGATTTGATCATTCATTGATCCATGTTAAACCCAACCTCAATTTTGTTGCTCCCAGTTGACCATTATAATTCAACTCCCAGTAAGTCTGTGAAATCACTGATATCTTTTAGAGAGATTTCCTATAATTTTCAACAAAAGCTATCTCAGAAAATTTACTTTTTTTTTTATATCACCTACTTCCCAAAAGTAACTAACATAATATAGGCTTAATTCACTTCTTGTTTAAGCTCATTTTTAATAATTTAATATGTAACTTTCCATGCTGTTAATCGCACCTGAAATTAGCTAACATAACCCCTTTGACCAATATATGTCCTTAGATTCTATCCCCATTTTGATTCTGTATAATTTCTTTCACAAACAAAAACATGATATCAAGAAAGTGAAAAAGAGTTTAAACGTCCATTAATACTCAAATCAACCCCCACCCCCCTCGAGTATCCTCTGCAAACCAACAATTGATATCAGAGAAGGTTCTTCTTAAAGGTTAACTACCTGAGAAGAAAAAGAGAAGTCTGACAGAGGCTAGAAAGCAGGATACATCTGAGCACAAGCCACCACTGTTTAATAGGCCCTGCTATGGTTTCTATGAAGAGAAGATGGAGATCCACATTCAATCTGAAGACTGGCAGCTATGGGAGATCTTCCTGAATAGACCATTGAAAATAAAGAAAAGGGATACTGATTGAAATATATTTGAGAAACCAAGAGCTGAATGGGTGAGTGAAGACTTCCAGAAGATGGAGAGGAATGTGAGAGTAAGGACGATTCTCATATATGGCTTGACTGGTGCCGAATATAAGAAAATCTCAATCTGCAAGACTACCAACGAGATTTCAAACACCTTGGAGGTGAAATATAATGGAACCAGTGAAGTAAATGAGCAACAAATTGATCTTTTGGTTTCACAGTTTGAGAACTTCAAGATAAGCCCCAATGAGACCATCAAAGAGATGTTTAACAGGTTCAATTAGATTGTCAATGAACTAGATTCACTTAGTAAAT
>LIEC01006055.1:0-40993 GCA_001925005.1 Drosera capensis
CTGAATACTTGCTTTTAGGAGGAGCCTAATGATCTCATGTCATCCTATTGCTTGCTAATATTCTGAATTCTTTCATGTATTGGTAAGATTCAATTTTGAGGTGCGTGGAATCATATATCGAGTTGCTTCGAGGCTGGATTGCCGTAAGCTGCTGTGAGAATGCTATCAAAATAGTAAATTTTCCTTTTTGTACTCAATATCATACTGGTACGCGATTTGAATTCATGCTCATTCATTTTCTTTCAGTTCACATAGGAATATTAGATGAATCAAGAATTCAATATGGTCCTTATTAAGGCAAGAATCAAACTACTATGCCTCATGTGTAGGGAATTCCATTGCTATACAGCGATCTAATTCCTTTATCAAAACAACTTTTGCAGAGTGAAATACAACTGAGGGAAGAGAGGGAAGGGAGGGAGGTTGATGGACTGATATTCAGAAATAAGACTAGGATTCCTCGATGTTCTTGAAGACATCTTCGATAAAGTGACCCATCCAAACGTAAGATGAACCGCCTTCCTCAGTCGCCTTTCTTCCCACTTCACTCATCTTCTGCACCTTGCTCCTCACTCCATTCTCCTTGTTCATTAACTCTCTCACTCCCTTCTCTATCACGGCTGCATGCACTAGCACATTACTTTCCCCCTTCAAATGATCCCACTGGAAATCCATCCCTATCTGGGCTGCGATTCCCAGCTCCTTCACCAGCTGAAAGGCATTCATTTGCTGCTCGGCATAAAGAGGCCAAGTTGCAACCGGCACCCCAAACCATAGGCTCTCCAACGTTGAGTTCCATCCGCAATGTGAGACAAAGCCTCCAACGGCAGGATGGGAGAGTACCGCCACTTGCGGCGCCCATCCAATAATTTTGCCCCTCTCTGCCGTCCTCTCCAGGAACCCTTCAGGCAAGATATTGCCTAGATCTGTGTAATCACGGGGAGGCTCTTCTTTTCCACCTTTAGCTAGCGAGGCAGGCTGGCGTAGGGACCAAAGGAACCGCTGGTCGCTCTGCTCGAGGCCTTTGGCCATCTGAATCACCTGATCCTCAAGGAAACCTCCCATGCTCCCAAAGCAAAGAAAAACCACTGAAGCTGGAGGCTGTTGGTCCAGCCACCTTATAATATCATCCTTTTGTGCCTCGTTGCCTTCCTTCATTTGTGCATCGACATTCACAATGGGGCCAACTGGATAAATCTTGGGAATCGTTGGATCCTCTGACAGTGTGCCAATAGCGTGCGACTCCAACTCCTCAAAAGTATTGATTATTATCGCCTTAGCACCTCTATATCTTTTTGCTTGATCCATCAGAGATCCGCCTTCTTTCCCGACCAATCTCCCAGGCAAAAGCTTATACGGAACTGGATTTCTATACACGGGAATATCGAATTCTGCATCTTGATCCTCCCATTGAGTGATGTCTATCCCTTGGTTGTCTCTAAGATGCTGGAAATGACAGAGCAGACCAAGGAGGGAGCTGCCAGAAGCGAAAAGTATGTATGAAGGGATGCTTAGCTCATCCGCGACAGCCATCACCGAGGAGCAGAAGAGATCCACCACAAAGCCTGCAAGTCGGGTCCCGGATCCGATCGCATGCTCCTCGACGGACTGTTTGATCACTGGCCTGGATTGAATCAGGATCTGCTGGAAGTCTGGGGGACCAGCACTGGGTGCCTGGCCAGTGGGCTTTTCTTGCTCAGGAAGCTGCAGAAACTCGATGCGCTTGTTGAGGAAGTATGGATTGGCATCGAGGCTCTTGACGTAAGAACTGATATCAAACATCGGGAGTTTGAATAAGAGGATGGTGATGGAGATTCTCTCGTCTCGTCGAACCAGTCGTTTGGCGACCTCCACTATCGGCGTGATGAGGCCCATCGCAGGCGTGGGGACGAATACCAATTCCAGCTTTGTCATCTCTTCTTCAGTTGAAAATCCGTTTGATCAATTGCCTCTTCAAGTCTGATTTGGTGGATCAATGAGTTATATATGAGGAAATAAGTATGAAGTTGCAGCTGTATCTGCATATGATCTCTTCATGGCATGTAGTTGACCGGTCAAAAAAAGGGTATGAAGTTTTTTCTACTGCATGATTTGAACTTCTTTGTCGTCTGCCAATATTGTTGTTGTCATTCAGGATTAGGACCGCTTCTTTGAATTCAATTGCCAATTAACTTGGTCCACTAATATCTTTGAGTAAGATTAGCGTTTGTCATTTAATGCCTCCTATTTCATAGCTTTTGGATGAAGTTATAAGAAAATTCGACCATGGACCATATTTTTCTAAATTATCTGTTGTTGAAAATTATGGGCACCCATCAGCTTCTATCTGTAGTACTGACTCAGGTCTTAGTTGAATAGGAATATGCTTCTTTGGATTATACTCACATCAACAAAGGCAGGATAAGGTTTGCATAAGATGAATGATTGAGCTTGGTAGCTCCTTGTCCATTCCCACCATCAAGATCAGGCAGTCTAGATATTTCACGTGTCGTTATTGGCCAACTTAATATCATTTCCATCATACTAGTGCTGTATTGATCCTACAATCAGTGCATGTTATTTAATTCCAATGAGATGAAACCCTCCTCCACATGGCATATGTGATCCCCTCTTTATGCCGACATGAGCTAGGTACTCCTCTTGTCAATTCTTACTTCTCTTCTAATTTGCTCAGCTGGACAACTCAAGTTTTCTTAATCTTCAAACAATTTCTGCCAATGTGCTCTCCTTCTAATGTGCTCTACACTTAGGTGTTTGCCACCGACAAAGTTACAAGGTTTCTTTCAGCAAACTCAAACCACTAATCATATGTTCGGTCGCCGCCTCCTTCTGAAGGTCAGATAGTGGATGACCTTATCCATTTAATCTATCCATCGGAGATATGAATTTTCCCTGATGTTTTTGGGTCTTTTTTAATCCAACCTCAACCATCACGTTGCTGACAGTTTCTGTTGATGTTCTGTTTCTCTGAATCAGTAAATTTAAGCCAATAACGCACCAATGTCCAATTACCAAAAGAAAAATATTTTATTTACTTCTGTTTGATTACAGGAGGGTTATACTGTGAGTGAGCTTAAGCTTATACAAAACAGACTGTACCAAAAACGTAACCTCTAGCATGAGGAAATAGGGTGCATACTGCATAGAATAATGCCCTACAGAAAATGAAATCCGATAAGAAGGAAAGGAAAAGCAGGCAATGCGGATTTGTTTTCTTTCAATTGTTTTCGACATGCAAGTCGAATTAGGAAAATGCAAGCCGCAGAAGAAGTTAGCTATTGGATGTTCTTAAACGCATCATCAATGAAACGGCCCAATGCTGTATAAGTAGATCCTCCTTCAGCTGTAGCTTTCCTGTTCAATTCAGCAATCTCCTTCACCTTCTTCCTCACCGGACTCTTCTCATGCATGATTTCCCTTATTGCTTTCTCGATCTCATCACTTTGTACTATGAAGTTGCTCGATTTCTTTATATGATCCCAAGTGTAATCCATTCGAACCTCGACTGCCATCCCCATTTCCTTCACTAACTCGAAGGCATTGGTCTGTTGCTCCGCATACATAGGCCACGCCGCTATGGGTACCCCAAGTGACAGGCCCTCTAGGGTTGAATTCCACCCACAATGTGACACAAAACAGCCCACTGCCGGGTGGGATAGGATCTGCACCTGTGGCGCCCACCCTATAATTTTTCCAATGCTGGTCGTCCTATCCAGGAATCCTTCTGGTAGGACGTCGCTCAGGTCGTCGTATTCTTTAGGAGGTTCGAATCGCTCAGTCGCGCTGGGAGGTCGCCGAAGGGCCCATAGGAACCTGTGGCCGCTTTTCTCTAGTGCTTTGGCCACTTCCCTCACTTGTTCCTCGCCGAAGCTCCCCATGCTTCCAAAGCAGAGGAAAACAACAGATCCTGGAGGCTGATTGTCCAGCCAGCCCATGATAGAAGCGTTGTTTCCATCAGCCCCAGCCTCAGCTCCTTTACGTGCGTTCTGGTTAATGATAGGACCCGCGGGATAAATGGGCGGGATATTTGGGTCGTTTGACAGGATCTGAATGGGGTAGGACTCCAATTCCACTGATGTATTCACTATGATGCCACTAGTTTTACGAAATCTCATGGAATGATTGAGGAAAAACTCAACCATGATGTCTCCCTGTAACAATGGTGGCAAAACCTTGTTGGGGACTCGATTCTTGAACCCGGGTATCTCCACGTCGCCATCAGGATCACTCGTCAGCTCCTTGAAGTCAACTTTATGGTCGTCCCTCAGGGACTGAAAATGCAGCATTAGGCTGAGAAAAGCTGCACCGGAGGTGAAAAAAATGTAAGTCAGGATGTGGAGCTCTTGGGCGATGCTCATGTACTCGCTGCATAATGGGTCTAGGATGAGTCCCATGAGCTGAACGTTTTTGGCGAGATCCTCAGCTGCTTTCTTGACTATGGGTTTGTAGTTCTGTAGCATGTCGGGCATGAAGCTTTTAGAGGCCGGGTCTGGTCGTTCTTGGGGGCCGGGGAGCTGAACGACATGAACGCGGTCGCCCGTGGCTGTGAAAGTTTGATGGAGAGATTGGATGTAGGAGCTGATCTGATCGAATGTGGAAGTCATAATGAGGAGTGATACGGAAACTCTTTTGTCCCGAGACACCAGTCGGGTAGCAAGCTCCACGGCCGGTATGAGGTGGCCCATTCCCGGAAGCGGGACTATTATGAATTCAGGTCTCGCCATTGATGGGTTTGCTGGAGTGTGATGCTGTAGTTTGCAATATTGGTTCGGAGTAGTAGTTGTATTCTTTCCCTGTTGGATTGGTTCAAATAAATAGTGGTAGAGGCAAGTGGCGTGGCTGGACTAGCTAGTGGAGGAGGTGAGTGCACGTCATGCATGATGGGGGGATTACATATGCGTCATGCCTTTGCTGGCATCAGACCGTTCAGTGACGTGCAATTTTTGAGACGTGGACCTCTCGCAGACTCCTCTGTGGTCCATGAGTTCCTTTTTTTTTTTTCCCCTTTTCCCTTTTATCCCGGTGGATCTAATTTCTTCTCGGCGTCAAAAGAAAAACTAGATTAAAATTCAGAGGAAGGGATGGTGGGAAGGCTGGTATTTTTTTTTATTAAAATTCAGAAACGGAAGGGTTACCTTTCTGCCGGCTTCACTGACCTTCTTCACCTTGCTCCTCACTCCAGTCTCCTTGTTCATCAGCTCTCTCACTCCCTTCTCTTTCACATCTGCCTTCTTCGTCTCGTTGGAGCAGCCACTGTGCGACCTCCACATCTATTCTTTCTGGGATAAATTTCCCATTTATATTTGCTGTGCTGAAATGATCGATTTAATCTCAAGTCTAATTAGGTCGGATTCAGGGATGACCCTTGCAAACACGAGCACATACATGAGAAGAACCAACGATCGAGGGTCGGTATAACCTCAAAGCCTAAGACTTGCCAATACCAGTTTCTTCCTCTACAAGTATCACGAAAAAAAGCAGGATCGCCTTCTTTGGTCCGGCCATCTCAGTCTTGGCCTATCAACAACTCTATTGAACCAAGCATACTTTTCCGCCCAGCCCACATCTCTTCTAACTTGCAGATTTTACATAACTCAAACTCAACGAATAGAGCATTTCCCATCAGTTTCTTGCTGCGTAGTCTTCCTTTACAACCATTTATCGGTCTTTATTCACTATCAGCAACAGATACCCGCTTGTTTCTGATATGTTTCTTCAAGTCGAGAGAGTTGAGGTCTTAAGTAATTTACTCTCTCTTTGCCACCTGTTATCGTCATCTCTTGTCTGCATAATGCATCTGTCCTTCCATTTCAGCCAGTTAACCAACCTAGCATAAATAATAGAGCTTATTCTCCAGGATTTTAACTTCTGATATTCTAAAGGATAAAGCCATTAATTAGTTTTCTCTTGGAAAAGTTAAGTATACTTTTCAATGTTTCTGAAGCTGATCTTTTTGTTTCCTAATGTCATGAACTTACGTTTTTCATTTACACAAGGGCCGTTGTCTCCGTGTGAATGCCAATCAAATTGTTTGTCAAGTATCTTTTGACGGCGGTTTGTATTTGCCATATAATGTTTTCAATGAAGCTGATCTGTTGTTGTTTACCAGTAGTAATACTTTTGAGATTATCTATTGCTTAATATTATACGCTCGTGTGAACTTCGTTGGGAAAACGGCCCGGAAGTATTATTTGGAAGATTTTATTTCAAAAAGATATCACTTATTTTCATAAATTCTCACAAGATACTATCCCCATCCCTCATCTCATCCCAAGTCGTACGCCTATAAAACAAAGTAATACGTCTCTAAAAATGTTAGTACGTTCACTAGAATCCGATCGGAACAAATAGTACGTCCGTCGGAATGCGATCGGAGCAACTAATACGTTCGACCGGAACAAATAATATGTCCATTGGAATTCGGCCGAAGCAAGTAATACATCCATTGGAATCCGACCGGAACAAGTAGTATGCCAATTCATCACTCCTCACCGGTCGGAACAAGTAATACGTCAACAGGAATCCGATCGAAACAACTAATACGTCCTTTGAAATCCGACCGGAGCAACTTATACGTCCTGTCAGAACTAGTATGTCCGTCGAAATTCCGCAAGAGCAATTAGTACGTCCACGAGAATCATGTCGAAATGTGGACAACCAACTCAATCTCACATCCACTCATCACCACCACCACTTTCCCTCCACCTGCCAACCACCACTACCCACCCATTACCAGAATCCACCACCACACAACACCGCCGTTGAATTCTTTATAAGGAAAAAAGAAAAAGAAACATAGTCCACATAATCCTGTCAAATTACAAACAGAGAGTGTTTTCGTTGTCCTCAGGTGTCGAAACCCTGATCTCATGCTTAGGGGGAGAGCATCTTACCCCTAAACCCCGTTGAATTCTCTATAATGTCGACTAATCAACAAATTTCAGAAGCAAATCTAGCAAAAAGATGTGAAGTTAAGATTTATTTTGTTAAATAAATGGGTACCTCATAAACGATCTAGCATCACCGAGCATGAAATTTATTGATCCTTGGATATAGCAATCTCTGTAATAATGTCGGCCTTTAGCATCATGAAGCGTATCTTGTGCTCCAAAAAATCCACATCCCGAGAAGGCAGCCTGGTCTGCTGCTATCCTTATTGCTACTGCCTTTGCTCCTACGTCCCCAGGTTTAGCAATTGGTGCTACATTCTGTCAGATATATGCGCAGTTACTATGTTTGTATACTGCAACAAGAAAAACACATATGGAGATTGTGTTCTTCATGTACATGAACATTAGCTAGCCCATAGACATCAAACTTACCATGAAGCTAATGTTTTTAGCAATGAAGTTTGTTGCAAAAACTTGTACAGACCCACTATAGAATGTCGTTCCAGACAATTGCAGTGGATGTGTACCCTTGGAAGGTTATATTCGGTCTGTTCCTTGGCACCATCACTTTCTCATCGGGGGTTCAAAATAGTGTAAAAGATGAAGCATAATCTCATTGCATCCTAGTATTCTTCCATAGAAGTCGTACTTGGAAAACTTATCTGATAACAAACCAAAAGGAAAAGGACCGGAATATGTATGGAAGTTATCTATGGTAAAACTCACTAGTACACCAGAATTGATCCATATGACGATTTTTTTCTGACTGAGGATTGGAGCAGCAGTAACAGCAGATTGAACTGTGGTGAAATTGCAGCACCCATTTTGGTCTACAATAGAACGGTAGTCGTGTTAGTATCAGGAGGTGGAAAATCCGGTGGGAAGTCATCATAAGGGCCATTACTTTTCCCTTTTATGGTGATGCTTGTGATGATGATGACGAAAGTAATAATAATAACGATTGTATGTTGTTGTGTTTTGGGTTGAGGAAGTGTTGCCAACAACGGCTTGAAGGAGCCGATGGAGTTGGCTGGGGGCTATAGATGAAAAAATGGCAACAAGAAGTAAAAGAGAGGAGGCTCCGAGACCTGGCATGAGCGTATCTTGTGGATAGGTATCTTGATCAAGGTGCATTGTGAATAGTTTATTCTTGGCTGATCATATAAAAGAAGTTAAAAAGCACTTGGAGTGCAAGCATTTGATGACGTGTCTTGCAAATCACCCTGTCTTTCTGTATATTGCTCTAATGCTTGTATGAATTTCCAAGGTAATATAACCACTCTGTGAAGCAAATGAAAGAATGAAGGGATAGGGACGATGTAAAATCAAAAACAGAAGCTTGGCAGCTGAATTTCTGGTGCAAGTTAAGGTGAAATTTACTGGTGCACATCTAGCAGGTATCTCTGCCTTTCTTTAGAATTGTAAGTTGGACATATTAGCATGATCACTTCTTTCTTCAGTTGTTTTTGTCAGTCGCATTCTACATGAATCACTTCGCATTGAATGCCACATAAATTTAGCAGCATGTTAGGAATAATGGTATCACACGATCAGGCACATCTGGTAACAGATGAGAATAAGGGATTTCACCAAAACACGTGGGGAAAACTGGGGATCTAGCTAGTTGGTTCAACTACTGCAGATGTTGATTTTGTTAGTTATGGTAGAAGTCTTGATTCGCATCAGAATCATGCTTCCTTAATGAACACCTTCTGTTTGCTTCCTTAATGAATACCTTCTGTTTGCTTCCTTATTGAATTAGCACTGCTGATCTCTTTATCCACTCACAGGTCTCCATATACCCGTCGCAATACTTCTGTTTCACGCTGTCTTATTCGAATTGCTCTTACTCTGCCATTCACACTGCTCTCCTTCATGCTTTAAAATCAGTCTGATCTAATTTAGTCCTGAAAATAGGGATTGTGTCCGAGGTATGCAGGGTTGAGTTTCCTGTCACAGGACAGAAAATTGGATAGGCCGATGTCATTGTTTTTTATGCTTTCTCCTTTGTCATGGGTGAAGACATAGTTGTTGAGGACCGAACTCTCCAAGTAGTTGATAACATACAAGCTGATCTTGCTGGGTCTATGGTGCAATGTTGACACTACGAAATCAATGCTTTGAGTTGTGAAAAGTGATTGTGATTTATAGTGGAGTAGTACTTGCCACATGTAATGAGTTTTCCCTTAGAATGATGATGGCTGTTTCACATTTGGGTACGAAACTGTAACCGACTAGTTTGAAAAAGGTTTAAGAAGTCGTCAGTGCACTGATACGATGCATACCTTTTCCCACCAACCCACCGTAATCGGACGGTGGCATGTGGTGGTGGCGGTGGTTCTTGCAGCACCGTCCCTGAACTCTTGAAGATTCCTCATCAGTCAACCTATCCTTTTCGTTGCTAGTGCTATTGCGTCTTCTGGGTGGGTATGATTCCATGCTCACCGATATAGACTGGTCACACTTGGGCATTAGGCCGCGCATCACGTCTCCATTATAAAAATATTATGCACTCCCCAATAATCAACCTTCCCAGCATTTGACCGATTGACAAGGATTCTTTCGGCCCCTAATTCAAACTGCATATAAACCTCAATCGTGTGCATCTTTGTCTACTTCGCCAATTGATCATCTTTCCCATTGACAGTTCCATGACTAGTCCAAATGACTGGTTTCAGTTTTACCAAAGTGACCTCCGCGATCATGGGTCATCTACCTCCACTGCTGCTTTCCCCGCCGTGCAGTCATCAGATGCCGCAGTGGCCTCCACTACCATGATCACTACTAGCTCATCCAGTAACGTCCTGAGCCACCTGCAGCAGCCTCCGGGCATGTTCTCCTCCAGCTCCAGCTCCAGCTTCTCAGCCAGCAGTCAACAGCTCAGCCCCGATGGCCGGGTGACGAAGCCAGTGAGACGCCGTGCTAAGGCCTCAAGAAAGGCCCCGACCATGCTTCTGAAAACCGACCCTTCCAACTTCCGAGCCATGGTTCAGCAGTTCACTGGTGGCCCAAGTACCCCGTTTTCCGGCCCTGGGTTTGGGTTTGATGTTTCAGCTCCATCAGCAAGCACTCAGCTGCTTCAGCACCCAATGATGGATCAACCTAATGTTACCGGCTATCGGATCAACCTCGAGCCATCGCCGCAGTTCCCTGGTCGCCAACAGCAGCCGAGGCCCGGAGATGACCGGATGGGTTATATGGGGAGTTATGTTCCCAGATGATGAACAGGGTTGGACTGGTTGTGTGACAGGAACAATGTATATGTGAATAATGGATGCCTTGTATGAAGATATTCTTCTTGCCTAACTCCCCTGTTGCATGAAGCAAGTATGTATATGGTGAAATTCTCATGGTCACGGGGTTACCCTCCCCTCCCACTACCCGTTTATCCATACTAAACCCATGCCCTATACTTATTCTTTTGGTCCATCAAATATCCGTTTGTAACTCAAAACGACTAATAGTATGATTTCTTTTGAAAAGAAATCAATTGTAAGAACGAAAGCATATGGATTACATACAAAGCTTGTTTAATGGGAGTCGGATCGTGGATTCTCCTCACATGGTGCCGTTGATGCTGTAGTGCATATGGGTCATTGGATTGGATGATCCTCATTTTTTTCTTGATCATCATCTTTATTTTTTATTTTTCAAATTATTCTTAATTATAGGATGAAATCCAACTGATAAAAAATATATTATAACACAGACCATCTATCATTTGATTCTATTTTAATAAGGAAACAATATTAATGTTATTAAATTTCAGAACTACAGAGTTAAAATCAATCCAGACGTAGTAATCAAACAAAAAAAAGACTAATTTAACAAAAAACAAAAAAACAAAAAACAAAAAGTAAAGATTGAAGGCCATCTGAGTATTAAATTGAGTGTTAATGGAAATGTGAATCGGCTCCCACTCAAAAGAGCACCAATATCTAATTTCATCCCTTGTGTTTGGTTGGTGCCATATCATCAGTCATCTCCTCCCTGCGCCTGGTCCCGATGGCCGCCGCCGTCGTTGTCTCCGCCGGCAATAGTTCCATGTCGCAGTTGAAGCTGACTTCCTTCTCCGATGGTCTATCCTCTCCGCCGACCACCTCCCAACCTCGGCGACACCTTTCTCTCTTCTCCAGGGCTGCCCGCTGCCGCACCAGGTAACACACACACACTCTCCTCTCTTCTACACTGAGCAACTCCTTTTATGTGTCATTTTAGGTCATTGATGAATTCCATTGAGATAACATTGTTAGAGTTGTGGTCTGAATCTGGATTTGGTTGAGATTATTGTTTCAAATGTAGATGCAAATCGTCCAGTACTGAGAAACCTAAAGCGAGGATGAATTTGTTGGATAATTCCAGCAATCTCTTGACCAATTTGTTGAGCGGAGGAAGCTTAGGTTCTATGCCTACTGCTGAGGGTGCTGTGTCGGATTTGTTCGGTCGCCCTCTTTTCTTCTCCCTCTATGACTGGTTCCTCCAGGTGCTTTTCCCTGTTTCATTAATGCTACATTTCAGTGCCCAAGTAATTGAATCATGATTTTACTCTCTTTCTTTTGTTTGCACTTTCTAGCATGGAGCCGTATACAAATTGGCTTTTGGGCCGAAAGCGTTTGTTGTTGTGTCGGATCCTATTGTTGCAAGACATATTCTGAAAGAAAATGCATTCGCTTATGACAAGGTATACCCGCATCCATCTACTTGTTTCTGGGCCTTAGGATCACACTTATAACCATGTTGGAGGAAGAAAAGAACTGAATTGAATTGAAATGAAATTTAGCTTCAAACATAACAAGGATTTGACCATGCTACTTGCAGTCTGTCATCCTAAAACAAAACCGTTCTTCAACTGGATGTTGCTTTAAACTTGGTAGATTAATACAGCACTAATTTAATCTCTTCAACAGGGAGTTCTTGCAGATATCCTGGAGCCGATAATGGGGAAAGGGCTTATACCTGCAGATCTTGAGACATGGAAGCAGAGAAGAAGAGGCAAGCAGTTGGCTTTCATAATTCATATCCATCTGTTTGGTTCTTCAGTTTGCTTTCCCCTTTTTAATGCTTATGATGATTCATACATAGTAGTAATGATATTTTTTTATCAGAAGTCTTAGATTTTCCGTAGCAGTCGATTTCAATATAGCTTGCTAAAACTTACTAAGAAGTGTACTTCTTTCTTGTTTTCAGTTCCACATTCACTTTTGTACGCTTTGTTGTCGAAGAAATAGTCTCAACTTGCTGTTGTGCTCGTTCCAGTTATTGCGCCAGGATTCCATGCCATGTACTTGGAGTTCATGACGAAGATTTTCACTGATTGTACTGAGCGAACAATTCTGAAATTTGAGAAAATTATTGAAGCTGTGCATGGTCAGAATACGATTGAGCTGGATCTCGAAGCGGAATTTTCAAATTTAGCCCTTGATATTATTGGGCTTGGAATCTTCAACTATGATTTTGGTTCAATCACTAAAGAATCTCCTGTCATTAAGGTATAGAGCAATTTGTGAGTAGATGTCGCAAGATTCATTTTCTCTGTACTACTTTTGGCCATAAAAGTGAGCTTCCATTTCCTAACGTTGATTAATGAGAAATCGCTGAGGGGTTAAGTAGTAGTGCTTTATTTTCTAACAATCTTGATTTGCTTTGCATTAAGTTCCTCACAGGCAGTATATGGTACTCTTTTTGAAGCTGAACACAGATCGACTTTTTATATCCCATACTGGAAGTTTCCTCTGGCAAGCTGGATAGTGCCTCGGCAGCGTAAATTCCGTGGTGACCTCAGAATCATCAATGACTGCCTTGATGGACTGATAAAAAATGCAAAAGAAACCAGACAGGTACAAAGGATAAACCATGACGGTGATACGCCAATTTAAGTATTGTATATAATTGATATACTCAGCCTTGAAAGTAGTTATTCACTTGAAAGAGATCTGAACTTTTGTATTAGATCTATGGGCTTGTTTTTTCTGATGCCTCTGCCCTTGCTTACATCACAGGAAACTGACATTGAGAAGTTGCAGCAAAGAGACTATTCAAATATTAAGGTGGGAGAAAACATAGGTGTGCTTAGAATAGATTCAGGCTCATACATCCTTTTTGTCAAACTGGACTGGTGCTCTATATGTACCACTTTTCTTTTAGTACGTCAACTTTGTTATTCATATTGCAGGATGGAAGTTTATTGCGGTTTCTGGTTGATATGCGGGGTGACGATGTCGACGACCGTCAGGTTACCATGAGAAACTCAATGTCTATAGGGTGTATGAACTACAAACTAATATATGATGTGTATCATCATTGCTAGAGCTTGGTCTATTTGTTTGAGTTTGTTTCAGTATCTTCTAGTATCAAAATAGGAAGTTTTGCGTATAAGTATTTTCTCATTGGGATATGGGTGGCAGTTCATAGTATATGTGTATAGGTTTAATAGTTTTTTTTTAATCTATGTGATTACTCTTGCTTAATCTAACTATTAATGTCTTACAGCTTAGAGATGATCTTATGACCATGCTTATTGCTGGGCATGAAACAACAGCTGCTGTTCTTACTTGGGCTGTTTTCCTGCTTGCTCAGGTTGGGCATCATCACCAGCAGTGTTGGATCATAAAATAACTTGATCTTTACCTTGCTTTCAAGTTCTTGCCTTCTTTCATCTATCTGAATTCTAGCATTTATTTCCCTTTACTCTGACAGAACCCATCCAAAATGCGGAAGGCCCAAACAGAGATTGACACTGTCCTTGGTCGGGGCAGGACGACTTTTGACTCCCTCAGAAAGTTGGAGTAGGACAGATCAAATTTTGTTTTTAGCTGTCTTCGGGTAAAGTTCTCAAGGGATCTAGCCGTCGAGACTTGAATTGATTTTGATTTTTTTTCAGGTACATCAGACTTATTGTTGCCGAGTCCCTTCGTTTGTATCCTCAGCCTCCCTTGCTGATTAGGCGTGCTTTGAAACCGGACTTATTGCCAGGTATCAGCATTGAGTTTGAGTGATTTGGGTCCCCTAGTGTGTTTCTTCATTCTCATTTCTGGTGCTGTTGTCTGTGACCTACGTTTGGAAAAGGGAAATCCAACATTTATAGAAGGTTTCAGATTGTTGTCCACTTCCTAGGAAGAACAATGATGTCTCTCAACCTGTCCTTCAATTGCTTGCTTGGTATATTAGTCAGCATCCTTGAGGCTTGATCAAATGAACCTGATCTATCAAAGTACGAGTTACTTGGTCTATCAAAGTAAGAGTTACTTGGTCATGGGACACAAACACAAGATCCAAAAGCAAGCTATGGGAGTTCTGGATCTTCCTTGAAAACATGAGGGGAAGTGAAAATGGGTTGCTGAGGTGGATCACGGCTAAATAAACTGTTGCTAGACAGAAGATTATGCATAACTTGTGATTAGATTCTGTGCGGACTGGCTGAATTCTTGGATAATAGTAGTAATAAGATGTATGGCAATTCGAGAAGAAAAACAGTGCTTGATCTTTAATGGTATCGAATTCTCTGGTCATTGCTAAAGTTCAAATCCTGCAGGGGGGTACAAGGGAGATAAAGATGGATACTCAATTCCACCTGGGACGGATATCTTTCTCTCTGTAAGTATATTCCTTCCATATTTGCAATCCAAAAATCAATTCTGGACTGCTAGTCTGCAACTCTTTTCAATTTCGTTGCAGGTGTATAATCTCCACAGGTCTCCATATTTCTGGGACCAGCCTCATGAATTCAGGCCCGAGAGGTTCTTGGAGCAACGGAAAATTGAAGATCTTGAACAATGGTCAGGCTTTGATCCATCTCGGAGTCCTGGAGCGTTATATCCTAATGAGGTCACTTGCACTATCCCATCTGTCACATTACTCCTGTTTCGTTATGATTTTTTACCCCTTCCTTCAGAAGCATCTTTAGCATCCAAATCTCAGCAAGTTATTATGGAGAGGAATGTTGATAGAAATTATTGATTTTATACGTTCAGGTAGTATCAGATTTTGCCTTTCTGCCATTCGGCGGAGGACCTAGGAAATGTGTGGGGGACCAGTTTGCGCTGATGGAATCAACTATCGCATTGGCCATGTTGCTCCAGAAATTTGATGTTGAGTTGAAAGGATTGCCGGAGTCAGTGGAACTGGTAACTGGGGCGACAATTCACACAAAGAGTGGCTTATGGTGCAAGTTGAGTAAAAGAAAGAATGCATATCATGAAACCGTTGTAAACTGACGAAGAAATATGAATCTGTAGTGATGACAGCACTTTTGTTGATTACTATAGGATGCAACTTTGAGGATAACCATTGTTGAAATCTTCGGAGATGTAGAGATCCATACACATTCATGCAATCAACTATGCTATAAATCTTATACACGAGATACAGCATGAAAGTTTTTTTCTCGAAATTTCGACTTTGAATGTGTTTCGCAAGACTGAATGGTTCACAGCAGCACATAAGAAAGAGAATCTAGACAAAGCAAGGAACAAATCAATGTCCAACCCAACCAAACCACTGTGGTCCTATTTGGTGACATCTGAGTAACAGCCCCAACTGTCGACTCTGACAACTCCATGGTGGTGACTACTACTAAACCCACCACCCCTCATCAAAAGCGACTTCACATAATCATCCTTGTCTCATCTCCGCACATTCTCGAGAGCAAGGCGATCTCCCTACAGCTACCGGCAAGACTGTTCAAGCACAAGTGTCGTCCACAGTAGTGAAGCTATGGCAATCAAATGGGGTATTGAACTGGCGATATCCCCAAATCAGGTATATAATTCTCTGTCGGATCGTTGGTCTTGTTGCTCCTCTTTGCATGTTTTCACTTGGATAAGTCATTGCTAACTTGAAAGTATAACCTAAAATTTCCAACCATATGCCAGTTAGAAGTAAAAATAACAATGCCACATGTACTAGCTACTTAGTGTCTTATACAGAT
Source organism: Drosera capensis (assembly GCA_001925005.1). Classification (NCBI taxonomy): domain Eukaryota; kingdom Viridiplantae; phylum Streptophyta; class Magnoliopsida; order Caryophyllales; family Droseraceae; genus Drosera; species Drosera capensis. Next base: position 15,817 of record LIEC01006055.1, read on the forward strand.
AGTTAGCTGTGTTCTTATCTTAAGTTCCACTATGTAGATTAGGTAGTCATCTCAAACCATGCGTTCGACGAGATGATGTGGATCTGTTTCTTTGCTTCAATAACATTGGATTTGGTATATAGCAAGCAATTAGTTCCCTTCCCTCAAGCCAACGAACTTGTGACTTATTGTATTATTCCAGCCGCACCTGTGGAACAATATAAGGAAGAGTAACAAGGATATTGGCTTACGCAACTCATGTTGAACTGAGTTTTTATACAAAAGAACGTCGAATATATACAAGTACATAACTCGATCCAGCCCCCTTTGTCAAGATAAGACAAAACGGAGCCCAATTATTTCAGAGATATCACTATGTGCTGCCAGTAGTTCTTTCGCCATCATAACCTTTAGGCAGTCAATGGCTGTACATGTTGGGATTTGAGCTCCTTCACCCTCTCTTCTGTATCCTTCAATGCTTTACTATAGATGCTTATCAACTGGGAAAAATGACGGCCAATAAACCACATTAACATTCCCATATGGAACAATTTATTATAAAAACACAACTGAATCAAAAACATATACAGGGACTCTACCTCGTCAATTTCTTGTTCACTAATTGTAAGAGAAGGGCAGATCATAATGTTATCTCCCGCAACACGAACCAGCATGCCATATTTCTGACATTGCGCTCCAAAGTATGCGCCAACTCCTGTGTGAACATTAGCAGCTATAAGTTTCAAAGGCAAGAAAATACATCTAATTGTGGAGTTAGCTCCAGAGCATGGTTGCCAAGCATTCAGAGATATGCATAAAGAGAATGGGCAAATGCAAGATGTTTTATCCTCACTGATGTTTACTACTGTGAGTAAATACTGACAAGTTAAACACAAAAAATGTCAACAATAGGAAAAACTTGAAACAAAGAGGAGGTGAAACTTGCCCCATTCAGAAGGAAAAGGATCATTTGGTGATTTGTTGTCTGTAAATTCGGTCCCGAGAATCAAGCCTGTTCCTCTAATCTGCAGGATCATGAGAATTACCTATAACGACATACGGGAAAATTCAACATAAGTCATAGTAAAAAAGAGCAAAGGGAATACCTCTCCGATGATGGGACTTCCAGAGAATGCTTTGAGTCCATCTTGAAATCTTGGAGTCAAGCTCTTTACTCGCTCAACAATGTTTCTTTCCCTGCAAGAGATAAAGGTTTATATCATCATTAGATGGCATAAATGTTATGGAAGAAAAGCAAACCGAATACAGCTTCTTCATTAGAATGTGAAGCAAGTGTTTCTATCAAAAGGGATTGACATCAAAATGCTTCTTGCTGCAAATCTATAGTTGAACCTAAATCTGACGAAAAGTACAAATTGAAAGAGGAAACAAGGTATGAAAGACCCTAGGGACACTTTCCAATCCAGACATCGTTGATCATAATACTATCAGATGTCTCGTGAATACATTCCAGAAAGAGAGGGGGATCTTTACTTGTAGATCTTCAATGCTTCCAATGCAACAGCACATGAGACAGGATGCCCGGAATACGTAAATCCATGAGAAAATGCACCTGGAGTGTCATTGCAGTTTATCAGAGAATGTAATAATTTCAACATGCAATTCGGACTAGACCAACCCTTAGGATTTGCGCATCTGCCACATCAATTCTCTTTTTAGAACAAGTAACTAGTTTGTGCAATTGTGCACATGATAATGGATTTGACCACTCTGTTCATAGAGACGATAGAAACTAAAAACAAACCTAGAATTTGATTGAGATTTTAAAAACTTTGTTGAAAGATATGCATTTTAAATATCAAGATATTTTCAACCTTATACGATATGTATTTAAGTCAAGAAAAAAGTACTTCACTATTTGACTCGATTAAAAATAAATGTGGCAGGCGATTTACTTTGTAAAAAAAAAAAAATCTAAAATAAAGCTACTACCTCTCACACGTTAGTTTAGTATATAGTATAGAATTCGTACCAAGTTTGTTGCTTTGGGAGTACACAACATCTGCAACTTCAGGGCTCACAAGAATAGCTCCAATTGGCACATAGGCTGAAGATAAAGCCTATATTTCAAATTAAAAGTAAGAGTGAACATCTGAAATCCCACTTCAAAATACAAGACTAACAAGAGGAATGCTCTTGACAGGCAAGACATGCTAACCTTTGCCATGGAAACGAGGTCTGGTTTGATTTTATATTTATCACAACCAAACATTTCACCGAGCCTCCCAAATGCACAGATGACCTGCATACACACAATAGAAATGTGAGAGATGCATAAATAACACAAACTGAAAAACACAAATACAATAGATTGTACCTCGTCTGCAATAAAAAGAATGTCATACTTCTTTACGACAGATTGAACCTGCAGTATAATAGCATAATTTGTATGCATAAGGATTAAAAACAAGGAGGGAGCATAAAATTCTGAAATAACAGAACAGGTCCCATATCAAATTCATGGCTAGCGATCCATGTATCTCAAAGATCCATCAAAAGCATGTGCATTTGATGGAAGACAAAGGTTCCATCAATCGAAGAATGATTATGTCCAAAAAGTTCTCTGACCTTCTCAAAATAGGTTGCAGGTGGGGGTATCACTCCTCCGGCTCCCATGACAGGCTCAGCAATAAATGCAGCAATCTGAAGTTTAAGATGGGAAAGATAAAGAAAGACTACAGTTTAAAGGCTTGTTGCATTAGACAAACACTGCAACTAAAACTTCAGTACCGTTTCAGGCCCCTCTTTAAGAATAAGATTCTCCAGATTAATTGCTAATCTAGTTGCAAACTCCTCCTCTGTTTCACCTGACAGAAGTAATTTTAAATACCTTCAGTCACAAATGAAAATACGAAATCAAATGAAAGAAATACTTTTCATCCTAAGAGCAAAAAGATAATTCCAACCTGGTAAATGGTTACGCCAATAGTGAGGACAATCAGTATGCAGCACAAAAGGAGCCGGAAGGTCAAACTGTTGATGCAGAGCTGGAAGTCTGCAAAGATAATTAGGAATTAGTGATTGCACCCATAAATAGTACAACTCTTGAATCTTGCAAATGCCAGAACAACATTATACCCTGATAAACTAGCAGAAATCAAGGTTGACCCGTGATAGCTGTCCAAAGAAACATGAGGGTATTAGGCTGATGTGATATCAAATATTAAGAAACGATCAGTTGAGTAGCCAAATTACGCTTTTGTTCGAGCGATGAACTTCTTTTTGCTCGGCCTTCCCAAGGCATTGTTGTAATACCATACCAGCTTCACCTGCACGACACGGAAGATTAAACTGCTAATAGATCTTATATATTTCAGCATCACACAGGAAAAAATAATCTTACATTTTTCAAGTATCAGACACAATACTTACCACTTCCAACACAGTAGTCGTTGAAATTTGGAGGGTCTATGGAGGAAAGATAAGCAAGTAGCTGGTCAGCTAGTGCATACCTGAGTGTCATTCGCTTCCGATCCACTATTTACGAAGAATGCTTTTGCCATCTTCCTAGCTGTAAACATTTCTAGTAGTTCTTTTGCAAGGTCCTGCAAAATCAAATGGAACGATATAAGGGAAGCTTCATCAAGAAATGCCCTCTATAAGCAGTCAGAAGTTACAATTCGATAACCGATCACATTGAGCTAGAGAAGTACACATCAGAACCAACCAAGCCTAGAAAATTTCAGGATAGCATTTGAACTTATCTTCCCCAATTAATTAGGGAGATGCCTCCACAAGACATCATGAGGAAACTCCCTTCAATGAAATCATTTATGCCAAAATGGGAAACGGAAAACCAAAGCTGTGCCATACCAACGAAGGCTTGGTGGTACGGTTCCAAAAGGAGTGGTAGAAAGGCAACTTATTCAACTGGGCAGTTGCTGCAGCAACAAGTCGTGGTTCACTCCCCCCTGCAGAATGCAGATCAGAGAAGAAGCTTAAAGCCTTAAACTAGTAGGCCAGCTGGTGGAAATTTTAAGCATGGTCTTGCCAGGACAATTCAACTACACGAAGGTTGAAAAACTACACAAATGAACACTACCTAAGGCTGTACACCATAGGCCAGCAAGAGCATCAAGGTACCTATTCCCATGGATATCATATATATAGCAGCCCTGCAAGAATTATCAGATCATTAGTCTTTCTTTCTTCATAGTTCATTGAGCTTCTTTCTTCTTAACAGGATGTATCCAATAGAAGAGGTTATACCTCAGACCTGTATATAACTATAGGATCCAATTCAGTGGTTTGCCATCCAGCTGTAAAAGGTGCAAGCATATCATGGCCTTTAAAACTAAAAAGAACAAGAAGCAGCAAAATCAACAACAGACACAGATAGATGATGATCAGAGTTAAGATATTATTGGTATAAAGAGATCGATCTGAAGACAAGCTTGCACACATGTTTACCTTTGAACAGTCTCTGCTTGTGCACCGAACCATCTAGACTGGAAACGAGGCAGGCCATTATCCAACAGCCTCCCAGAAACGATTTCAGCTCTATGGCAACAATCTGACCTGGACTGCAAAGAGACGTAAAAAAAAAAAGAGAGAAAAAAAAAAGAGTTTCACATGAGCAAGGGAGAAAAACACATTAAAATAAAAATGAATCAACGCCAAAACACTGATGAATTAAACTAAAATCAAAACAACCAAAAAAGAGAGGTTTAACTCAATTCAACAAGTGGACAATATTTGGCTTCATGCTCGGCTAGAGTAATACACCCTAGGCTTCACGCCATTGAAGCAGCCTTATATGGAAAAAAAAAGTAAGAACATTGCTTCCATGTTGTGACGCCTTCCACACACCATTGGCTAGTGGTATATTTTAGTCCACCAGATTTCCCCACACGCATTCGAAATCCTGATTCCTCATACCCACATCTCAATTCAGCTGAAAATGGGGCTGTAATATATACTCTCTCCGTTTTAAAATATAGACAACGATTTAACCCGGCATACGGATTTATGTGTGTGTTAAATTTGTGTGAAATTTGATGAATAAAGATTTTTTTTTATAGTGGGGTTTACTATAACAGTTTTGAAAGAAGATAGCAGAAACTTTCTCTTTTACTAGTCATCAAATTTCTGAATCCATACAAGTTGAACTTGTCGATTTCTTTCTTTCTAATCTTTATTTGCATTTTCACTCTTTGTCTTAATTTTATCTGTTTATTCAGTCAATTCAAGTCGTGAAGGAAAGAGAAAGACTTTTCTTGCTATGCCATCCAATTCCAGTCGGGTCCTAAATGATTCGTATAGAATTCCTATATAACGATTCACTGTGGACTATGAAAGAAATAGATATGTCTTTCTTCTATTCGATAACGTAAGCCAACTATTCCATTTTAGATTCAATTCGATTGGAGTCTAAGAAATGATTCTTAGAAACAAGAAGAGTTAACTCATCCCTATATTTCATCTACCTCATTTAAGTCTTCTATCCTAATCAATTCCTTTACTATTCTGGACTCCGCTTTTTTATTTTTTTATTTTTTTTAATGGATTCCATTTTTTGGAGCGCTTGGTCTAAACGACAAAAAGACCCTTTTGAAGAATCAATCATGACCCTCCATGGATTCTCCTATATAAGCTGCGGCTAAGTTGATGATAATTATTTTGATATTTTTTTATGTGAAAGGATTATTAAATATTATATGTTGTATATGTTTTGAAACGTCCAAATAGACTAGACTGAGAGTTGCTTATATTATGGAACTAATTTTTATTCTCTGGCTTATCATGTAGAGAATTAGAATCTGAGTATTGGATTCCATGGCAAAGCGTGCATGAGAATCAGATCAGGGATCACTAATCACAGGCAAAAAGGCACCAGCCAGGTGACTCGGGTCAAGATTGAACAGCCAGTGAGCTGACTGACATCTATCATACGGATCAGGAAATCATCATTCATCACAAATCAAATCAATAAAAAAAACCTAAAAAAAGATGGAAGGGGGAGATCATCGACGAACAATAAATGTGAGAAAGGAATGAGATGGTCAAACAACAAGAGCGAAACAAAGCGAGTGAAGAAAGAAGGTAACCTGGGAGGCCGCCCTGATGGCAGATCGGAGAACAAGTCTGAAGTTCATCTTCGTCATGATTCAACCGGCCCAGAGACGACGGAGATGATGCAATAATATGACTCTTTTTCTATGTTTGTGTTTACTCCACAAGGAAAAGGTCAGTGGAACGAAGATATACGCCAACTCACCTTTCGTCAGTGTTCTAATCGGTTATTAGTTCTCGTCATGGGTTTGTCATCCTCAATTCTTTGGTGGTCGTCAATGTTCTTATTTTCGAGTTTAAAATTAATGAATTTTTAGAAATTATATTTTAGATACAATAAATATATTTAATAATATAATTTTTTAATTGATTATGAGATATCTGATGAAAATAAAATTACAATAAAATATTTTTATGTAATTAAAACCTCGTAGATGTATCTATCAATAATTCTCTCAAGAAGTCCTTGTATGTTAATATTACACAATTATATTACTATCATGTATATATCAATATGAACTTTATCTCGTGTCATTGAACTATCAAACATCAATTTTTATTAAAAATTATTATTTAATATTAATTATAATTTAAGTTCTGTACTCAAATCTTATGCAAGTATGGTAATTTTATTTACAAGACGAGATTTCTCAAAATAAATATTAAACACTAAAAATCAAAATATTGCTTACATGTTTTGGGATTTAGTCAATATTTTTTTTGTCCCATAATTTTTATAATATTTATTTTATGTATGTAAATTTAGATTTGCATTTAGTCAATACGAGAAGTCCAATGCTATATTATTTGTATTTGATTTGTTGATAGATAAGAGTAACAAATTAAGTGAAGCTTCGTTCAGTTCAGGTTTATTTTATTTTTTGGTTTTATTTTGTTTTGGTCGAAACGTTCAGTTTTGTTGTCTATAGCAAACCCCACAGACAACCATTATAAACCTAGTACTAATCTCACATCTTCCTTTGAAATTATACATACCTTCCTTTGAAAATATAAAAAGGAAATAGATAAGAAAAAAAAAAAGCCTTGTTGGGGAGTAATAGGTTTGCATAGGGTCGATTAATTGATTGAGAAATCAGAATGAAGAATGAAGCGGATATTTGAGATGCGCAGGCGGTGGAGCCAACGTGCCTAAGGTCATATACGGGCATATGAAACATAACTGTAGTATCAAAGTTGACATCACGCGATGATGATGAATAATCAAGATAAAATTAATGACTTCAACAACTCAAAAACTAGTAGATTTTGTGAGATATATTCTCTATTGTTTGAAAGATGCAGTACAAGAACTTTCTTCATAACGAAGGAATCATCTTAATTTCTCTATAACAAGGAAAGTAACTTCTGAATCGACGAAGAGTTGTATTTGAAATCTCAACAGGAAAAAGTAGGTTGCTTGTGTTTTTACCCTGTACTAGTGGTGAGTGTTTTTTTTTTTTTTTTTTGGTTTTTTTATAAGACTAGTGGTGAGTGGTTAATACTACACACAAATAATCTTGGATTGGCTTATTAAAAAAAATTGGAAAAAATCTTGGATTAGGTTCTCTGGTCCAGCGCACGATGTCGGAAGTCCCGGCGTATCCGGCGATCGAACCGACGACATTCGACGTGATCGTGGTGGGAAGCGGACTCCCGGAATCCATCATTGCCGCCGCCGCCTCCGCCGCCGGGAAATCGGTGCTGCACATCGACCGCAATCCCTTCTACGGCTCCCACTTCTCCTCCATCTCTCTCCCCGAACTCCTTTCCTTCCTCCTTTCTCACTCCGTCCCCGCCGCCGGCTCTTCCCCCGCCGATGATAATGATGATGATAAGAACAATATTTCCGTCGTCGGCCTCTCTGATCGGCCCCTCTACTCTGACGTGGAGGCTTTCCCCATTCCCCCTGAGCTCCAAAATTCCAGGAAATTCTGCCCGGATGTGTCCGGACCGAGGGTTCTGTTCTGCGCCGGCCACACCATCGATTTTCTGATGAAATCCGGCGTCAGCCAGTACCTCGAATTCAAAAGCATCGATCGGAGCTACATCGCCGCCGCCGCCGCCCACGACGACGGCACCAATGGTAATCATCTGTCCGTAGTGCCCGATTCCCGCTCTGCCATCTTCAATGACCCCACCTTAGCCCTCATCGACAAGACTAAGCTCTGGCATTTCTTTCAGCATATTCTGGATCATCTCCAAGCGCTTGCTGCTGGCCGCCCTGGATTGGTTTCACAGCAAGACTTGGACACTCCCTTTGCCCACTTCTTGGACAAAAACCGCTTGTCCCCAAAGATCAAATCGTATCGATACCATCCTCGTTTACTCAGTGAATTGACAGCTTAGTATTCATCCTACCTAGCCGTTATGCCTAGTAGTGTGCTAATCTGCTTTTGTGTTTTGTTTTAAACATGCAGGATCATTCTTTATGCCATAGCAATGGCTAACTACGATCAAACACACGTATCTGCTTCCAAAAATTTACTCAAGACAAGTGATGGGATTAACCGCTTGGCCCTTTATTTATCATCTCTTAGAAGGTAATACTTTTATGTTTCTCGGTTAATATGGGACACGTCTGTGGTTATGTTTGTAATCGTTCTTTGGCATATGTGGTTGGCATTGAAATGCTATCGACCAATTTCAGAGAAAATCTACTGCCCTTTTACATATCTGATAGTTTGATTGCTCAATTATTCAGATTTCCCAATGCTTCTGGAGCTATGTTATATCCAATGTACGGCCAAGGGGAACTGCCACAGGCATTCTGTCGCCGTGCTGCTGTTAAAGGTTGCTTATATGTATGTTCCTTGAGGATGATTCTATGATTTTATCTCCCTCTTGCCTGCTGCACTTCGTACTGAAAGAATCTTTGAGTCTGTTCTCTTTCCTTTTCAGCTTTTCTATTTAGTTGGCCCTTACGGTAGCCCGGCTGTTTGCAGGTTCTACGAATGCATGTAGTTGCTGTTCTTGTTGACAGGGTAGGAAATGTACTCAAGATTATATATATTACTACTGGTTTCATGTCAGTATTTTCGCATAAACCATCAAGTGGCTTCGGGGTTAATGTTTTCAGGGTAATGCACGTCGTGTGGGCATTAGATTGGCATCTGGCCAGGATCTCTTCAGCCAACAACTGGTGCTTGATACGGTTTTTTCAGTGCCGCGACCATCAGATTTGTCTTTACCGGATTCTCCTGCAGATCATGGCCCAATCGATATCCAGGGAAAAATTGCAAGAAGCATTTGCATCACGAGGAAACCTTTAAATTCTGATGCCTCCAACTTGCTTGCGGTTTATCCACCTAGATGTATGATAGATTCCTGGTTCGTTCTTGATTAAATCATCTGGAAATATGATACTGAATATTCTTTTCTTGTCAGCTTTATATCCTGAGCAGGCAGCCTCCGTTCGAGTACTCCAGGTTGGGTCCAGCTTGGCAATCTGTCCTAAAGATATGTAAGCCTCTTTTCAGTCTTTGGACATTTTTCCCTTTTTCCCTTCTCCTCCTCTGTGAGCAAGTGACTATGCCTTTAACCTGACATGCTTTCTGAAGCGCGAAATACAGTTGAGTGTAAACTTAGCTGGCTAGCTGAATGACTTTTTGTGAGTTGATAATATCGATTTGCCTCTCCACAGGTTTGTTTGGTATCTTTCTGCTTTGTGTAGTAATGCCGACGAAGGGAAGAAACTGCTGAATGCTGCGATTGCAGCTCTTTCCACATCTGGGAGCACTAAAAGGAACTCCTGCGGGGAAGACAGTTCCTTTTCTCAATCTGAAGATGTGGGAGAGGCCAAACCCAATTTGGTCTGGAGGACCATATATGTCCAGGAAGTGACGGAGGTCTGATTCCTAAATTACATCTTTGCCTTTACCCTTGAAATTTTGTTTTGTTGTTGGTTAGTGGACGGGTGGACGCTCATGATTGTGACTGTGAAATCTAATAATGGCAGGGTTCTTGTGGATCAGTTTCATCTTCTTTCAGTCCTGACGGAGAAATGGACTACGACGGTCTTATCGATGCCACTCAAAAGGTATTCCATCATGATTTAGTTTGAAGTAGAGTATATGGGTTTGTCTTGTGTCCACCTTGTATTTTCTTAACTCGGTAGCTTATTCCTCCTTGTTTCACGTGCCATGGCTTCACCCACTATGCTTAACCACAAAAATTCCTAATCGTGTCTCAACTACGTGGATCTTCTGCTGTGGTGATTCTTGTTTTGATGCCAGAACATGAAGGACTGTTGGTCTTACTGGTCATTCCAGGGCTATCAACCCTTTTTCATATGTTCCCCTGCCATCAAATTCCATCTAGGTTCAATGCTTCGGATAAGTATTATGACATCTTTTCATGTTCTCCCAACTTCTACCCTCCTTTCTGGCAATATCGTTAGTTTTCTTCTAAAAGAGAAACTATAGCAGCAGATTTGAAATTGGCATTCGAGTTGGATTAGAGCGCCTCTTGGTACTGTTTCTCTTTTAACATATTTGGTTTGATTACAGCTGTTCCAAAAATTATTTCCTAATGACGAATTCTTCCAGGACGAGCCTCCATCAGAGGATAGCCTAGAGGATCATGGACAGGATCTTGAGTTGTGATTCTCTCCCTTTGTGATAGCCTGTGCTATGTATCCATAATCAGCTTTGTGATAGCCTGTGATTGATCTTAGCTTGTAAATTTTTTAGTAGACACAGGTTGCCTAGCAGAGGATCGTCATACATGAGCCACTCTCAAAATCTGTCTGGATCATGGGCGATATGTCATGCTTCACTTGTATATCTGGTTGCATAAGCTGTGGGATCCCTGCAAAAACCGTAACTTGCTAGTTGAACTAGTGTAGTCAGAGATTTCATCCCATTCGCTGTAGAATCTGTGAGTTCGATACTGCCATCATTCTGTATTGATAGTGGGAAGTTATACCTGAAAGCAGCTTCATTCAAATTTGGAAGAGGTTGAGTTTAAATGTAGAATGATCCCTTTTTTCTTTCTTTGACAAAAATGTAGAATGATCATTATTTGGGCCTTTCTGAATGATTTACATGCTCCTAAAGTGCAGTACTCTTCGAAACCGGTCATGTGCTAACGTTGTGAAGAATATGCATCAGTATCGTTATAGCTGAGGTGCTTTTGCTTTCGAGTGATAAATGAGCACGGCAACAAGCTGGTTTTAAGAGTTCTGTTTGTTTCGCTCGAAAGTGTGCAACAAGTCCCTAGCCATGGAGGAGAATGATTGTGCCGTCTCCTGCATTTCTGTGCTTCTCAAGTTGATACCCTACCGTTGCCAAACAAAATCAATCAGAAATCGAACGTAACAACAAAAAAGAAACTAGCATATGATATCGGTATTAAAACAGCTGCGCTATTCGAACTTACATGATTTTGGTGCTCCACAAGAACGTCCTGTGACCCTTTGACAATCTATGAACACTATGCCCAAAACCCCTTTCAGCCGTAGAAATTCAAGATTACCTGAAGCTTCCTCAAGTTCTCATTCAGCTTGTTTTTTGCCATCTCGGCAATATTGGATTCCTGTGACAATGATCATAGACATCAAACTTACCTATCATTCTTTGAAGAATTGATTATGCGCAATACGTCAGTGTAAAAATCCAAGAGAGAATACTGTAGTCTCACACTAGATGCACTGTATCCATATTTCCTCTTGATTTCATCCACTGTGGGATCATTGTCTATTTTTGGTGGCTCCATTGCCTGTGGGATCTTCTCATTTTCACTCTTTGTTTGTTTGGATTTGCCTGACAATTGAATGATTAACAAGAGATATGAGCGACAGAATAGAAGGGCAATGGATCCCGTCCTGTGTGGGAAGGGCTGTAGTAATAAAATACTGTACTCCAGTTAAAGCAGAGCATCTGCGATGTTGCACTGACTACTGACCCTTGAAAGAAAGAAATCTGCTTACAAGTTTCTGATGTTTCAAAGCTCCCATAATATTATGCTTATGCCCCTTTGGTTTGTCTTCTGAGTCTTCGAGCTCGATGTCATCTATGACATAAGAGGAAGTACGATGAGCTAGCTATTCACAATTTGATATTATGCCCCTGGATATATCTTTTTGGTAGAGTAAGCCTTGCTACTTTCAAGAACATAATCAGCCCCAAAATTATTGAAATGAATGAGAAAAATGCTACAATCTTAAGACACATCATAAAAAGGGACATTACATTACCTATATCCAACTCAGCATCTGCAGAGGGCAAATCGTTTGCATTATCAACATCAGCGGGATAATTAGACTTTGAAAAGATGACAGATAAGTCCTCATAATTCAATGCAACATCTTCACCGTGCCTGGTGTGATTTCCTCTCAAATCTTCAATCACAGAGCCAAATATGCCCTGTCACAACCCACAAATGTCTGTCAATAACACTATTGATACTACATTACTTAACAAAAGAGTAATCAGGACAAGTCAGCGGGTCTTACAACATTTTTCTTTTCTTTCTGACCGGGGTTGGAAGAAACAATGCCTTCTGGAAAATCCATCAGTTTTGCGACGTAGACTTGGGAAAAGGCGTCTAGTCGCCTATGGAAATATGAATAGGTGATCATCTATTCATTCATTGTCTCAATCATAATCTTAAAGCACAAAGTTAACACAAAAGCGAATGACGTATACTAATCATTTAAAGAAAAGGTCACAAATTCAAGATAAGGTAACAATCAGAGGTCACTCAAATTTCTGGTTATCGTAATTCCTAACTCATACTGTTCTCCAAACGAAACATCCTCATAAAGGGAGAACTGTTGACATACATAAAAAGTAACAAGGGAAGTAGACTACCTGAAACTTTCTTTTTGAGGCATCAACGAAATGATATATATTTCCTGATCATCCCTGAACTGCATGTTTTAAGTATAGAAATGATGCGTAAGAAGTTTCCTGAATTGGACTGTCAAGGAAAAATGCACCAAGCGGCATACCATAATCAGTTCTCCTTCTGAAGAACAGCATATGGAAGTTTCAGAAGAGTAGATGAAGCTCCTAATTATAGTTTCTTTCACCAGATGTAACTCAGGCAATGCCCTAGAATATCACAGCAGTGACGAGATTATATACCAATCATTACTTTGCTAAATGAACTTCAAACTTGAATATAAGCTATCACAAGATACAAACCGCAGAAATGGCATGCGGCAATTATGAAGAAAGAATCATCAAAATGCAAAACTTCTGTCAAGCCAATGCCAGTATGTAGGGTCTCTGGACAAACTGAATACGTAGAAAAGCTTCCGCAGACTACAGATACTTAAAAGCACAGGAGCATGCATGTTCAGCTGAAAATTGTTCCAAGTTATATGCAGATGATCTATGTACAGACATTGTACAAAGCAAAATGTAACTGCATCCAAAGAATTTGAAACACCGTGACAAAAGAATCATGTAGTTATTTTTGAACAGATAAACTCCTTGGATATTTTTATAGCAATAATGAATAATGACTGTAAATGGTGGTCACTGGTCAAGACACTAATATGCAAAAGCAGTAGAACTATATCAGAAGATACAGAAGCCTTAAATCCATTTCACCTTATTTCAATCTTTCCACATGCAAAAAGGAGTGCCAACCCTGAACAGGAGGGACTGCCAAATGTTGCTGCCCAGCAACATGAGGAACCAAACTTTTTTTTGTAACAAACTTTCTTTGTTCCCTGAACTACATGTGCCAAGGAGTACAAATAGGCAGCTTTCTCCGAACAAAGCAACACTAACGGTTGTTTCAGAATGTCACCAGCACAAACTCCTTTTCCCGAGTCTAGTAGCTCATTTGGCATGTTTTTCTGTAAACCTTGTCTTTGCTGTCCATCTGTAAATAAGCGCTAAAAATCAACTCTCATTTCAAGTCTAACAAGGCTCTGAGACATGACTTATGGGACAACCCGAGTGTACAAAATGTTGCAGATAGCATGAAAACGTGTTCCCAATGGAATGAGAAGAACAAAAGAGGCAAGTTCTGTTACCTAGAATTTGCATAAACAAGCCTTTAGAAGGTTTCTTGGGATGAACGAAGCTACCGCTTAAAGTGTCCCCCGAATCACCATCAAGAGCGAGGATAGATGAATCAACCGTTGCTACCACCAATATTTTCTTATCAAAACCACGAAAAGTGCAGGTTCCAAACTGCAGAGAAATGATTGCTGAAGACAATTCGCTTGCAATATTTTTCTGAAAGATGAGTTCATGCCCCTCTATGTCAATTAGTGAAACCTGTAACGAGCAGAACCATGCCCTTTTAGGTTAAGCATTGTAAAAAGAAGAATGTAATTACACAGGAGAGGGGATGGGTGCAGAAAAACAAGAACCAGAAGAAAAGTTAGAAAGAAACACTTGAGGGAAAGCAAAACAGTGGAAAACAGGGCTGACGAAGAGGAGGAGAAGCTCACGTATCCTTGCTCAGAACCAACTGCGAGATGCTTGTAATTAGGACTTAGATTAAGACAGAGAGCCGGTCCAACAACTTTTATGGAGTTGGTACTTTGTATAGCATAGTTTCCTTTCTTTGAACTTCCTGTATGCAAACCAATTACCATATAAAATTACTACATTGTTTTTCTGAAATAATAAATACTCTTTAACATCCAAATTACTGATCATTGATTTATTTTTTCATTTAAAAAAAATTAAAAAGTTTCACACCTTGATAAGCATCTTTTCTCTCGAATTATAATTAGAAATTCGACGTTTTATCAGAACATCGACATCTCAAAATACTCTTTCTACATTATTATAATAGGGATGAGACTATATTCATTTTGTTCTTCTCAACACACCTGTCTTTGACAGTTTTTTAGAGGTAGTTGATTTGCCTCCAACTTTTGATTTAAAAAAAAAAAAAGGGCAAATAATCATGGTTATGGCTCTTGTCTAATCACTATGATGGAAAAAGTCTGTTCTGCATTACAGTGGGGTAAGAAGCTTTTCCACATTTTCTCTTCCATTCCCAAACAAACAAAGATTCTTTGAAGTCCATTTTCTCCTTTATTTCTCTGTTAGACCATTATAAACATGAACACGACTGGCAGGAGGCAATGGACAAAACATATTACTTCTCGACAGAGCATTTTAAAGATCCAGTGAAAAAAAGTATATAAATCACAGTAACATGTTGTGATACCTTGCAACGAGAAAAAGCTAATTTGTGAAGGAAAGGGCTCGGCCTTAAATTTATGAATGTGAACCTGCATGGCAATACGAATGCAATATGGCATCAGGAGAAAGGAAGACTTTACTAAGAAAAAAATTCGCATGACAAAAAGAGGCTTTCAAGTTTCACCATTCCACTTTCATCGCCGGAGACCAGAGTCCGTAATTCAGCATTAAAATATACGGCTGTGATTGCTGCTCCATGGCCAGAAGAATAATCCTCACTCTGCATAGTAGTAAGGAAAGTAACTAGGCATGTATAAACTGCAAATAGAGTACAACTTTCCGACTTATGAATAAGTTGCTCTCTCGTAGAATTCATGGCTAGAAAGTGTTAGATAATATCGCATACATCGAATGTTCAGTAATATTACAATTTGCATAAATCAATTTGTCAATACGAATCCTAACTTTGAAGCCAACAGCTCGCGGCTACTGTTGAGTTACGGCAATCTAGTATGCAAATGATTATACTATTTGCAAAGTTGGCCTATCATAAGAAAATACTACGCTAACATGGACTTTTATCTTCATCCAAATGTTTTTTTTTCTTTGTGCTTGGAGAGAATACTTTACCTGTTCTTTTATGGATAAAAGTGGAATCAGAGATGGTGACGTAAAATCCCAAAAGTTAACTACTCCATCACTCTGTCCTGTTATGTACAAGCTCCTAATATTTGCAAAACCACTAAATTCTGCAGCATTAGCTTGCTTTGCCTCAAATGGAAGAAGTGACGGAAATGCTTTGGACACAGACAGCTTGTCCTGCAAAATACTTTCAGATGAATAAGCCTGAACAAACATTGGGTGAAAAGGAAAAATCTCAAACTATGTACCTCATCATTAGATCTTAACCAGCATGAGTTGTTTGTTATAGATTCTGCACACGTGATCTTCGAACCAGGAAATGGGAGCTTTATCTTAACCTCTTGAGGAATTGATGATGGAGACCTAGAATTGTACTGCACAAAGTACTTTGCAATCAAGTGATCATCATAGGCATACACACGCCCTGATTTCCCAAGTAGAAGGAGAAATCCTTTTTGATGTTTGCTTTTCTCCGGGGAGCTAGGTCTAAGATCCATGTCGATACACTGCTCGGGCCCGCAGCTGAAGGACTAACTTGATTCTTGGAGATTCAGTATGGTCGTTCAGCAAGACCACCTGCAACTTCATTATTTAATTCTATGCTTAAACATATAACAATTCATCGATGTGTTACATCAGAAAGGTAGCAGAACAATCCCAAAATCTGTAGAGTATGACAGAATTGTCGCTTAGAAAATGTATGCTAGCTATAGCTGTTTGATTTTTGCATTTTCTCCGAATACCTGAAGAAAGTTGTTAGATGCAGCATCAGAAGCACCCAAAATATACAGCCGAGTAGTAGTTCCATCCATCGCACACTTCATCAATGCTATGGGAATTTTTTGTACCTTGAATGCAAGGTTTAATTTGCAGGGAAGAGAACTTTCAGTCAAGGACCTGTCTCTACTTGCCAAATCAGTAGTAAGTTTGAATGAAGGAATTATGCTAAAAATGATTATATCCCCATTACTGTATCCGACAGCAGTTTTACTGCCAAAAGGGCAAGCCCAGCATGCCGCGGTTACATTCTTACTTTCATGACCAACAGAGTGGGTTTCTCCACCGGTTGAGGAAATGACTTTATTCTCCTGAATTCCCCATAGAACCATAGTCCCATCCTTAAATATTATAAGGATCCTGCGTCAACAAGAAGGGAAGAAAGTAAGTTTAACTGATTAAACACCAGAGGAGGAGTGGGGTGGGGGTGGAGGGGAAAGAAAAGTTCTGCACGATAAAATGTTAACACCCCCGCGGCCTCACCCACCAAAAGGTCCCCAAGAGTAACAGAGTAGTCACAATCTCTATTTTTGTTGCTCCCTCCTCATCCTCCAAGTACCAAATTTTAAAGCCAAACATACAAGTTATCCTCTATGATCTGTCTGGTGTGTGGGGAAAATTTCTGACTTCAGGGATTTGACATCAGAAACACACCGACTTCTAAAGCCACCGCCCAGCAGAGTGCAGAAAGTGGAGCAAATGAACTTTCCAAGTGAACCAGACCAATAATGGGCTAACTGGAATGTTCCATATATAGGAACCTCCGAACCTATGGAAATCCACGGGCAAGGTAATAATTATATGAAGCACGAACAGTAAAAAGTCAAACACTACCTCTTACTCTCATGCATTGGTTGGGTAGTATGTGTACTACAGCAGTTCCAGCTGCACCTTCACTTGAACTTCCTGAAAGCAAAAATGGACTAACTAAAAAAAAGGAAAAAGAAAGGAAAATAAACCACTGGACAACATGAGTTACTCGAGGACTTTGAGACGCAAAGTTAAGAATCCAACTACCAACAAATTAGCGATCCAATCGTAGCCAAAATAAACGATCCAACTATCCTACCCGAAATTGGCAACAAAAATCTCCTAGTCAAAATTAACGAACCAACTACGGATTGTCCAGTATGCCCATCAGAAAAATTAAAGTACTGAAATCTCTTCACGAGAAAGATGGATATAGTGTTCCTATGAGCTGATGAGTTCTCAGAGTTGGTTGAACTTTCAACTACCACATCATTCATCTCGATGTTAAGATCGAGCTGCTTATAATTGGAAATGAGTGTACCACGCCACAAGCTAGAGGAAGGAGCATCGATTCAAAAAGATATCATAAAGTAAATCTGGCATTCATGAAGGAGTGCTAATGTAATCATACAGATAATGTCTTACCATGTGACATGGAAAAAGGTATATGGTAATTCATCTTTTCAATATGATACTCCTCATCTAGCTTCAAAACTATAATGTTACCCTCGGAATCTCCAACATAGCTGTTGAGAGGTGAATGAAATGTTAAATCGATCAAAAGATTCCAGCACTAGTACAGATAAACGGAATGGAACAGGGCTGTTTACATGAAGAAAGAATCCTGAAGTACGGTAAAAGATGTGATCTCTAGACCGGATTCATGCACATGAGACAACAACTTCCTGTTTATGTCCCAAACCTAAGACATGAATAGCAAGTGGAAGAGAGAGAACAAAAAGTGAGAAACAGTCATGTGATAGCAGGAGAGAATGCAAAGTATCAGCGCAGTATTCCACCTCGATATGGTTTCCGGTCGTAACACGTAGAAGAATTCTTCCGTTGTCTTTGAACTAGCAAATAAACAAAACAAACAAGAAGAAAGAGTGGGTCATGGTTAGGATGTAACAGGAACACATTTGGGGAAGCAATGGTATGCAGTGAATGATCGGGGAGCTCTACTTGGAGATCTTCACCTGCAAAAACTTGCTTGCAAGCATCGTATCGGACTCGAGAAAAGCCTGAGTGCTATCTTTGCCGAGCAATTTAATTTGGCCATATCTGCATAAGGAAACATATAAGAGTACACAATGACAACAATATAACAAGAATGGTTCCAATAGCCCAATAGGTTCCTCTCAGCAGTTATCCAAGGGGGAGAGAGTAGTAGCAATAGCAGTGTAAAGTACACTGGCATGGGAGGCAACCAAGAATGTCGTGTGTTGCTGGGTGAATGCAAGTTTGTAGTTTGAGATGCATTACTTCGTGGAGATAGCGAGTATGCTTTGAATGGAGTCATAGGCAAACATGGTAGCCCCAGATGGAATCCCATAATGGAATCTCAGACATGGATTGATGTCCCCTGATTGTCTCAACAAACAATTCTCCGAAGTACCCACTCCCCCCTGCAAAGCAGCATGATAAAGGGCAACACCATACGTGAATTTCCTGAACAATCAAAACAGAACCGCAAGCCACATTTTGACTCAATGACTATATTTTTGCTCCAGCACTATGGTTTTATACATCCCTAACAACATGTTGGAATTTGGTTAGAGTCTAATCAGATTGTTCTCAACACCCAATCTGAACGTTTATGAAAAAAAAACTGAGTTTATATCTCAATCTAAAAACTTGATAATAAGGAGTGGGAACCTTGTTTTACATTTTAACCTTGTTTTACATTTTAAATATGTGACGGTCCACTTCGAAAAGGATCCAATCGATCTTATTTTAACTTGCACTTTCCAAAGAAAAAATTGTTTTAGAGGATCAATAAACCATACCACTAATCTTCAAGAAGGGGGCAGACTAAGATATGATTATCATCTGGGAAACAAACAGCTCAAGCTGTACAACGGAAACCAAGTTGGAAGAGAGGGGGACCAACCGACTCTACTTTCTAAACCTGTGATTGATGTCACTTGTTCTGACTTTAAGGTTGGCCTAAACTGTCCAAACTACTCGGCTACTTACATATGAGACTTTCGTTCATCTTTTGCAATTCATGAAGTCTTCTTAACTTCACAATCTTTTTTTTCCCCTTTTACAAAGATGATGAAACTGAAGTAAAGGTTGTTTCCTGAATTAATGATACCTGTGGTTTATTTAGTTATTTTGATCAAGTATTAGTTTTTGAAAATATTAACTACCTCCGTCCCATAATTTTTACGAACATTTACGTATTTTGCATTATTTTATATACATGAATATAAATCTCGTTTCATATCAAATCATATCTGATCGTCACGCAATATATATAAGGTTTAAGTACGTAACTTATATCATCATTGATGTTTCACAATAAATTTATAAAAAAAATTACGTTTGATCGTCGTTACACGCGTGCCAAACTTTGCATCGACACGTATGTCAGATTAGGATGGAGGGAGTATTTATTTTAAAAGAAGATTTGACCCCAAAAAAAAGCTGAAAGAAAAAGGTGTCCCCCCTTGTAACTCCCCCCACTATTAGAAGTAGATATCAAAACATCAACAACTACGTTTTTTATGCTATTAAGTTTAGAATACTCCACAATATTTCAAAGTCAAGCGTTACAAAACACCCCCAAAACAAGACGGTAAACAGGAATTTTACGGTAATTCACATAATTATGTAATCAATACCCACGAATACAATTCCCTTTCAATTCGATTTGTAACTGAAGCAGGCCCTTCCAATCTTTGAATTCATGAAGTATGAATAGGCAATACTGAAAAGTACTGATGATTAATCTTTTACTATCTATGAATCGATGTTTTTTAACTTTTGATCTGCAAACAATGCAGCCGCAGCAACGTATGAGCAAGGCAAATTTTATACTGCTAGGCTACCAGGAAGCTAGATGAGCAAACAGAGATACATCTATGTCATCGATAAGCAATGGGACTTGTAGAACAGAAACATCAAAACCAAATATACAGGTGGAACGAATAGAAGAAATCAAGATGAGAGGTAAATATATGGAAAAAAAAATAAATCAAGATGAGAGAATAGAATCACTAGAAACGGACAAGACGTTTCTAAAACTGAATGAATGACTGACCTTCTTGATGGCCTTGTCGATGAGCTTTTTGACGAACATTTCTGATTTGTATGAGCAATCAGCAGTCGAAGCATAGAAACGAGGGTTAGGGTTTAGGGTTACCTTTTGCGCTTTTTGTTCCCTTCCTGCTTTTGTTTTTCCCTTTGCTTTGCTAGATTGCTATGCTTCGCTGCGAGGATTGCGGTTGCCTTTCCCAGCTTTAAATAATGTACAACATCGCCACGTCAAGGACGGTCGAGTATAAGTACAAATAAATACTCTGTGGAGGGTATCGCCGACCCGAGTCCCGTTTTCCCAGTGATAACTCTTTTGTGCTTTTGACCTCCCACACACTCGCCTTCATGAGGGAATCAGTCCTATATTTCAGATAAGTCCTAAAACAGCCCGACCATTAGGAACTAATGGAGTAAGGGCTACCTCTACATGAGTTAATGCAGCTATTTTCATTCTTGTTATTGTTTTTTTCTTATGTTGCTGTGGATGCACAGGATTTGATTAATATTATTCATACTTTTCATAAAGATGACATAATTTTATATAACTTTTATCTATTTTATGAGTTGGATTTATTGTTTTAAAATGTTGGTATCTGGGGCCCCAATCGACCAGGGCCGTCTCTATCGCAACGTCTCCGCTGTTATTGGTTTTCCATCTCCTTTAATCATCCCAAGAGCAAGTCGAACGTGAAGTTACTATATAAAAAAAATAAGCAAAATATATTTTGACTTGTGGATAGAGTTTTGTTTTTATAATTTGATATTAAAATATAATTATATCATTATATATAATTTATGATTGGAGTTGTTCATTGTTTTTATCTGAATTTTTGTTCCTATCCCTGTATTACTTCCTCTCTCTAATATTATATGTAACACTTTCGATCATTGTATTATTTAACACGCATCTCGAACAGTTTTTTTTTTTGTCTTAATTACACGAAAAAATTATTCTATTGGCATCAGATTGAACATATAGCTTAAATTATCATTAGTGTTTCATAATATTTTTTAAAAAATGATGTTTGATCGTTCCGTAACACGAATCAATTTTCATCTCAATAAATATATTTTTAAAACTACTATGTTTAATTGTGGACAAAGGGAATAATTATTGGATTGGAAATATAAGGTGAGATTTTAATCTTCTCATTCCATCCAAAGTTACCAATCAATCAAATTCAACACCTATTTTTAGAAATTATGTTATCCATAAAATCACCACACCATCAAGATGGAAACTCATCACTAATTTCGTGAAGCCATTTAAGGGAAACATTTGGGACGGAGACAAAATATAACCATCCGATCAAGGGCCATAATGTGATCTAGACAAAATCTTTATATGCCTATTATTCGAATATGATAAAGAGTTTGGATGAACTTCGATATCAATCTCCTGATTTTTACTCCTCACCTTAAAAAAGTCTTCTACGTTAAAAATACCGTGTCATTTCCATTTTATGCTTTACATGATATATGATATATGATATATTAATATAATTTCCTAAAAGACTTACATTGAAAGGAAGACGTAATTTAATCCATTATGATACCTCGTTATAAGTCGGATTTTGATAATCCTAATTGCCTTGGAAGGAACCATTGCAAATAAATGACCTCCCTGATCATAATTCACAACTCAGGCTTACTCTAGCACAGAAGTCGGGGTATAAAATTGACAATGTGCCGATCAAGGATATTTTGTGTCCTTTCTCCGATGCCTCACAGGGAGAAACTTTGCTATATTGGCCGTAGTGGAGGGTATGCGACTCTCAGCTTCAGCCGGTCGCACTCTAGGCCAGAGATCAAAAATGTTATTGTCATTCTTTCCTTCGTCATCTGTCCATGGCTTCAGCTCGAATGCACCCCTGGTGAAGCTTCTTAGTACCTGATTGGCAAAGTATGTTTTTATATACATAAACATTATACCCACAAGATCAACATGGCTGAGTTATGAACAAGCATGAGCTTGGGTAAGCATATTTGAAATGCTGAGACGAACCTCAAGAATGATCAAAACTTTACGAGAACTACATAAAGTAGCGAATCTTGTCTTCTTCCCAGAGGTCAAGTACTCACACATGTAACGATCTACCCTGAGTAACATCTTTGGCCAAGACTTTGGCTTTTCCGGGTCTGCTTTCTGACCCATCTCAGCCTGTTCCAAAACTCAACATGGTAAAATACTAAAATCCATTTGGTTCCATTCAACTCAATCCGGCCAAACAAGGCACTTAGTTTAAGAAAAATCCACAAAAACGGGGAAGTAGCAAAGAGGAACTTTGTTATCAAGGAGGATCTTGCAATATAAACGTGTGGAACAGAGTATATAACAACTCACCAGCAGCCGGCAAATTTCATGTTCAATTTTCCAAAAAGAAGTTTCCAATGCTTCAACTCTTCCTGTACCCTGACAACAAGAGCATTCCTCACTGATCATAAACGTCAAACTAGGCCGAACCTGCAGATTATGAAAGCAGATATATTATAGTTATTATAAACTCCAGTTACCAAGCATATTCAGAACATTATCAACACTGGAGGCACAATAATGTCTACCCTCTTCCTGGTTATTTGCATGAGCCCATTCTTTGATAACTCACTGACGTGGACGGGGGAATGGTCCCTATCAACCGCTTTCAAGACTTCTTCGTAGACCAATCTTTTGTTTGCTGCAGATAAACAATGGTAGATATATTGTGAATCACCTTATGTTCTGGTAGCACTTGGCCCACTAATGTAGGGGTAAGGGATGCAAATTCATTCACTATAATACGCAGCGTATTTCTTTGTGTGTGTGTGTGTGTTTACTGGCAATGGCCTTCAACATTCAAAACATTTGGGTGAAGGACTAAAAGACTAGGGCTAATTGCTTTGATTATTATTAAGATTTCATTACTTACCATCATCGACCATATCTATAAAATCTACAACTATGATCCCACCGATATCTCTGAGCCGCAACTGCCTTGCAATCTGGTTAGTACACATGCTAGTGTGAGCTCTCTTTTTCTCAACTGAAGCAAATCCAAAAAAAGCACCAATAAATATATCAATGGCTCATATATACAAGGTACCTGTTTCGCTGCAGCTAGATTGACATCAAGGATAGCTTTTTCTTGCGTTGATCCCTCACCAAGCATCTTAAGTCCTCCATTCACATCAATGGAAAATAATCCCTCAGTTTGTTCAATTACGAGGGAGCCTCCATCTGGAAGGGGAACCCTGTCTCCAGCCAGCAAACATTAAGATCATCAAGAACAAATTAACACTACGAAATGACGCGATAACAACCAAATGATAGCACCGGTAAAAGGTATCTTTCAGACTCCACTCCTTATGTCAGGATATAAACACTATGAAATGAGGTGATACCAACCAAATGATAGCACATGTAAAAGGTCTCATTTGCAGTTCATTCCTCAAGTCAAGATATTCTCCGTTTTGGGCTGAGACTAATAAAACAATGCCGAGTTACAAAAAATGTAATGGGATTATCATATTAAGTTCAAATTTTTGCTAGAATTGATTTCTCGACATGATAACGAAGCAGGTGTGATAGTGAGATCATGAATTCGAATTCTACAACTCCTGTTCTGATTGTATTTGTGGTGTTTGTATGACACTTGGTTTATGTTGGTCCAATACTTTGCCCATACAAAAACACAAGTAGCATCTTGATTAATTGGGCTCAAATCTTCGATATAACCTATTAACTCATATATCCACCATTGATGCAGGAAACAACCTAAACGTGAATTAATGGTAATATCTTATTATCTAGTTTCATTGAGATTTTCACCCCATAGGATCCTTTCAATTTTAGTTTTTTCTTCCACAATGTTTGCCAAAATAGAAAATATATTGTGGACAAAAATGGACCACTCTTCTTAACAATCAATCAGATTCAAAGAAGGCATAAAGGGGTGAATATTAAACTCGACTGAGAGAAAAACAAATTCTATTCTTTTGGGAACATACATAGAAAAAGCTTTATCATGTATAAAATTATTCATACAATGATTAATACAAATCTTAAACAAGTAAAGATTATTATGGATGATATTCCTTTTGTTTAGGTTTTGTTTATCCTTTTGAGCATTTGATTATAGAAAACTGAAAACAAAAATCTGTTGCAGGAAAAAACAAACTCTATTTTTTTTTTTTTTCAAATGTTTAATGTTGTTTAAGAGTTGATTAGATTTTTTAGTCATTAAACATTAAGTAATCGGTCAAAACGTTTAAGCTTTTTAAGTTATGCGAGGGGAGCCTTTATTCACCTAGAGACTTAGCATCACCTTCCTTATTGTGCATTCATGCTCGAATGGCAAAAATCGAGATTGCACCAACGTTCCTCACCTTTTATTTAAAAGGTTGTTCATCTCGTCCTCGATCTTGAATTCATGGAAAAGGGGTACTTTTTTACTGTGCAATTCCACTCGATCACACAGGTCTGGAGCAATATCTTGAAGATAGCTTGTAACCTGGTCACAGAAAGGAAGAGAACAGAAAACAATACAACTGAACATCCATAAAGCATCAACAAACAATCTCCTTCAAACATTAGGAAACATTTACTGTTGGAAATGTTAGGTTCTTTCTCTTAAGTATCAACG
>LIEC01006056.1:0-28911 GCA_001925005.1 Drosera capensis
GGTTAGGTTTTTGACGACGAGAGCGTTTCTTCTGAATGTCGCATTTGCGGGGTGAGTTTTATATATAGTGCTTTGATGATCGTGTTGGGGTTCTGTTGAGTTTTTTGTAGTTGGTTTTCGATGTGATTGTGGAATGGGATTTGGTCGTGGTATTTGATAATTATAGTTTTGGTATGTGATTGATTTCATATGTGAATTGATCTCGATATATAGATAAATAGTGCTTATTGGTATTGAGGGTAATCTTCAACGTTGGGAACCTGATAGTCACTGTGACTCTTGTTATGAGCTTAAAGCTTATTTTGTCCAACTTATAGTCTTGGCATGGAAGCCCATAATGTGAATAGATCATTGGTTTTGGGGTATGCCTTCAATGTCTAATTGGTACCCTTTAATTCCCCAATGTGTTTGTCATGTAGGTTGATTTTATGTTCTGATGCTTTCTTATAGGACATTTGGTTGTTGCAGACTTGCAATGAATTACCTCTCTCTCCTAACCTTTATAGTCTGTTCTCTTTCTCCATCTTGCTCTCTTCATTTCCTGTTTTTTTTTTTCATTTCATATTTCAATGGTGATGATAGATTGCCGAGTAGACATTGTCCATTGCATACATCAAGACACTGACATGGTGGACTTGAAGAGTTGTATAAGTGTGGAATTGAAGTAGAATAGGATTAAATTTTGAAGGACTCAATTATCAATTTCATCATCCTTGCCTGTCCTGCTAGTCATGGCGAAGGCTGCATAATTTTGTCTTGTGTTATGCTATCTGTAAATTCTATTGTAATTTTTGAGGTTTTCTTTTATTGCCCCCCTGGATCTGCATGCTGATCCATTCTCATCTTAGGAGGCTGGAACTGCCTTTTTTGTGCTATAGTACTGTCAAGTTCATTAGCACAAGTGCGATTTGCCACTACTTCTTCATTGTTAGCATAATATCATCTGTTGCAGGGTATTACTAGGTGGATCCATGATGATTGATGCAAGCAGGGAGACGCTTTGGAAGATGAACAATTCAGGGGTAGGTCCAGAATCTATTTTCCCTCTCTCTCTATTACCATTTTCTCCTGGACTCTTAACAATACTTTTTGCTGAGTAGGAAGATAAACATACATGTGGACATGCTTTTCTTTCTGTATCATTTCCCATGCGATACATCATATCATTTTTATGACCTTCATCTTTCATTATGGGTTTTGGCTCATGTTCAATCAGATAAAAGACAGGTTATGTAAAAACAGCAGGAAACAAAAATAAAAATAAAAATCAGACCTAGATCGATGGAGTTGACATGCCATGGTAGATATGTAGCCTATCTCACATATGGATTAGTTTTCTCACTATAAAATGGAATCAGCTAATGGTTGTGTTTACTGTCTGAATTTGGGCAATTTTTTTTTTTTCAGAAATCGTTCGAGGAAGCAATGGAGTCGCTTGAGAAAAAGAAAGCACGGAAAGATAAGAATTAATTCTTCCAGATGATGTTCACCTCTTGCGGCAATCTTGTTGGTGATTTTCCTTTGCTAACATGTAAAAGCTCAGTTGCCTTTTATCAGGTCGTTGTATCTTGAGCTTCCACACTATAAGATCATACATGTACATCCGTACAAATGAAAGGTACATTGCCATTCATCTAACTGTAAAACTGAGGACTTTGTACGAAGTATTACAATTCAGTCACATGAGCTTCCTGATGTTGATATTTCCTGTACTTGCAATATTTATAGTTGGAGTATGTATTATTGTCAGGTGCATAATACGAAATACGAAGACTCATCTTGTGCCCCAACTTAGAATGACCTTGTTGTATTTATTTTGTTTAACTTCTTATTTTCCTTAAAAGCTGAAGTCCGTTGCTGTTGTTCACCTAATGTACAGTGGTTTGCTACTTTGTCTGAAGATGTGTAATGATCTTCGTGTGAAGATCTTATATACTTTTATCTGAGATAAAAAGAGCTTATATGCAATATGTTCTGTCACACGATAGAGTGGATTCCTCGAGTCTGCTTATGCGTACTGCAGAAAGATTTTTGTAAATCATATACAGTTCTACATTGGAAGTGTTTTTTTTTACTTGCACCATCTTCACAGTCCTCAACAATGGGAATTTCATGGATAGACCGCACGTCAGCAGTGATCACAAGATGACCACACGGCAGCAGTGATCACAAGATCTGTACCATCGAGCGGATTGGACACTGGTTGTATCAATGTGAGAAACCATTTCTGGTTCATTCTTTGCTAAAGTGTCATTCATTCCTGTTATGAGTTCTGTGCTTCCCAGCGTGATTCTATGTCCTTCTGAGTAACATGTAGAAAGGAAGTACAGCAGTCATCGGCATCTGCTATCATTCAATCTGAAAATTTAGGGCTGGTTTGCTCAGAATTGTAGGCTGGCCAAATCACCATATCCTATCCTTGAGCATGTGCATTGGCAAGGTCTGTTTGGCCGATCTATAAGTTGATTGTTTAACCATGCTTCCATATTCTGGTACCTGATGAAATCTATTGATAAGTGGTTACTTGTCCGTGTTATTATTTCATTAGAAACCTGCTCATCAATAAAAAAAAAAGATTCATGTTCAAAGATCACTCAAAATTCTGCCCATGAACATCTCACTCATTAGAGATTGATAGTAGTGAACCTAACAACACCATGCGATCGGCATCATTATTTCAATGTAATCATCACGGATGGTCAGATGAACTTAGTTTTGAACTTTTGACAATCATATATCTCAATAAATTTCCTCTCATGTTTCTTTCGTTTAAAAATAATTATACTCTATTTGTTTCATAATTATACTCTCCCGTTTCATATTATATCTTTAGCTTTCTCACTAGCTGTAAAGCCCCGAAGAACCGTCTTGCTTTTTCCCTTTTTGGTCTCACAAACAGCACAAAATTCCCCTTCAAAGATCTCTTTTTCATCATCAAACATCTCTAACGCAACTACTTTCACACACCAAATTCCTCATCACTTGCCGACCATTGACCTGTCTTCTTCACTTTCAAATCCCATCAAGATCCCAATTCAAAACAATCCCACTTCACTTCAACGTCAATTTGTATCATCTGGATAGTCTAAATTTCACCCGAAAGTTTAATTTGAGCGTTGCCCAGTAATGGGTCATGAAATCTTGAAGAATGGAGAAGAATTGTTCAGATTTGGTGTTATGGGATTGAGGGAAAGTTATAGATTAGTTAAAACTCAACCCTTTCTTGTTGGGAGTGTGATTTGGCTTGTGTTCTTGTACAGGAATTTTCCCTTTGTGTTTTCATTGTTGGTTTATAATTTTCCTGTTCTTGTTTGTACCGCTGTTTTGCTTGGTACCCTTTTGAGTTTTGGTCAATCTGAGATTGATGATTTTGGGGAAGAACATGAGAAGGTAGGATTAGGGTTTGAAGGGTCCAATTTGAAGAAAGATTGGTCAGAGAGTGTTGATTTTGTTGAGAAATATGAGAGATTTGGTGGGGATGAGGGATTCATGGAGGAGAAGATAGAGTTGGTGGAGAAGTGTGTTGGAGATGAGCCTTTGGTGGGTGACTTCAAAAGGGTTGATGGGATTGAACAGGATCATGGTTTGGGTAACGGGTCAGACACGCCTAATGATCTTAATGTCCGGGATATTACATTAGAGACTCTCTCGAGGGAAGAGTTGGAGGGAGAGGGTGAGAAGTTAGGTGTTGTTGAGGGGGTTGAAGATGATCGTGATGCGAGGCGAGGTGATGTTGGATATGGGGATATGGACGGTGTGGAGGATGAAGGATCTGATGCAAGAGATGGGGAGATTGAGGCTTTGGAGAGGTATACATCATTAGGAGGATCTATGGAAGCTGAGGATTCGGGGAGTTATCGATCATTAGGAGGATATATGGATGCTGGTGCAGATGATCAGTTTGACTCTTTGTTGATGTCGTGGAAAGGGGATGATGAACATGATGCTGATGATGAATCAAATGAATCCGGGTCGGATGGGGCTGAGAGTTCCTCTCCTGATGCTTCCAGGGCTAATATTATTCTCTTGCTTGATGAACTCAATCTACTTCTAGAATCCGCAAATTCTCAGCAAGCTGATCTATCACATGATGCATTTACTTTGCCACCAGAGGAATCTATCGGATCAAGTGAAAGCAGTATTCATTCCAATGTGGGAGCTGATGATGCTAAGGTGGAAGAGGACGGCGCTAGTGATGATGATAATGATGAAAACGATGATGAAGAAGAAGAAACTCGAGAAGTAAAAGAAGATATCACCAATTCTGGCATTGCATGGACGGAAGATGACCAGAAGAACCTTATGGAATTGGATATTTCTGAACTGGAACGGAATCGGAGGTTGGAGAACCTCATTGCGAGACGAAGAGCAAGAAAGAACCTTGGAATGATGATGGAAAGGAACTTGATAGACTTGGATGGCATGGATGTCTTTCAAGCTGCACCAATTTCAACAAGAAGGTGCAATCCATTTGATCTTTCTCACGACTCAGATTATGGTTTGGGGTTGCCTCCTATTCCTGGTTCTGCGCCATCTGCTTTGCATCCTAGGCATAATCCTTTTGATCTTCCTTATGACTCGAGTGAAGAAAAGCCTGATCTCCGGGGAGATGGTTTCCAAGAGGAGTTTATAGAATTTAGCCATGCACAAAAGGAGCCAGTATTTCGTAGAAATGAAATTTTCAGTATAGGGTCTTCTTCAATGGAGTTTCCTAGGTATGAAGGTAGAGATACCAGCCGTTCCAGTCGGTTTAGACCTTATTTTGTGACTGAAGGAACAGCCGGGGAAGGAAAGAGCTACTCATTCCAACGACTACCAAGTGATGTGAGTGAGTCCAAGCTTAGTTCTGTGGCTGAAACAGAGTCAACATTAGCCGTTGTTGATGAAGATGAGATGAAGCTTATTGATCATGATGAGATGGCTGAAGAGACGGACAGAGATGCTAATGTAGATCAAGAGCCCTTTCATGTTGAGCCTAGAAGCTTCTTATCCGAGCATGTGGATTCTATATCAGATGCTCAGTATGGATATGAAATGAGGGATTCTGATCGCATTTTACCTGAAATTGAATTGGGTGGCAATCATCACAATGCAGAATTTGATGCAGATGAAGCTACGAGTCTCCCAGACACTGATTTACGGGACTCAGAAAGCATTGCTGAAGCAAATGTACTTATACCTGATGGAGTGGGTTTGGTTATCCCTGCAGAAACAGACGTTTTGAATGCCTATTCAAGCCTTTCAAGGGGAGAAGTTCAAGACAAGAACCGTCGCAGCCCTAGCTTGTCATCTTTGTCAGAGGAGTACAATGTGATCAATGTTGTCGAAGTGGATGAAAAGCTGGTGAACTTAGAGCACTCAACATCTATTTTCACTGGGAGCGTTGATATTCCTTCAGAGAATTTTGTACACGCAACGGATTTGGATTGTACAAGTGATTTTGAGGATGACAGTCACATCAAGGACCCAGTTTATGACTCTAGCCCTCGTGGTGTTAAGAGTCGATCCTCATCTTTTTCTTCTGACTTGCAAAGGGATGCATCTATTGACTTGATACAATTAGTTAATGAGCAAAATGGTAAATTAGAAAGTGAAGAACCTAAGGTGCCTGATGAATTTCCAGAGAAGGGTACTCTGGCACAAAGTGCGGTGTTAACTTCAAGATCTGAGGAGAGCACAGACAGTCGAGATCATGATATCATCAAACACAAGATCATGAGAGCTGATGAGGGCTTGAGAGAAGTAAATCCATTGCCGACCGAAAATGTGACCCACTTGGACCCATCTGTCTCTGATACTTGTGTGGAAAAGGAGGTTGTAGTACTTGAGGAGGTGGACATGGTCTCGCAAACTGAACAAGGTAGGGCTCCCTCGTATAATGCTGTAACAGGAAATCTGCTCGAGGAGCAAGAAATTGATGAAGGCATTCTTGATATATCTTCCACTCATGAGCACCTGGCCCTTGAAGATGTGAACTTGACAGCACCGATGGATATGCCAACTTCTGTTGCAGAAACCAAGGTTTGGGAAGAAAGAAATATCGATCGAGAAGAGGAAGATCTCAAACTACATGTATCGAGTTCTTCTTCAGATCAGCATGCTGACTTGCCAGATGATGCTGATGCAAAGCTGGCGTCTGCATTGGATGGCAGGGACTTGCTCGCTGATAAATCCTTTATTCCCACTGCACATGGTGATAATGAAGAAGAGGTGTGTTCTGCTTGATTCATGTCTGATAAGCACCAAAACGTAGCTTTTATGTTGTTTTCTTCCACTTTGCACTTGCAGATTCATGATGGGCGTTGAGTGTTATGGTATCATACTCATCCAAAACTTGTTCAGGTAGTTTGAGATTTTATAACCTAGAAACAGCTTATGGATATTGCAAAACATTGAATTATTGGCATCGGAAATATTTATATATTGAATAGATTGGATCAGTTATAGAAGTGTAACATTTTGTTTCAGATACGATTCACTTCTTGTTCATAATAGAATTGCACGGAGTAATTTTTTGTTCATACTTGGACTTGATCTTATTTGGGGAGTGCTATGTTACACTGTTGGATACTCCTTCATGCACAGAAAATATATTGCTGGAGTTCACTTTGCTACTAGTTTAATTTTCCATGTCGCTTGGTGGCATTTTTGCCTTTTGCGATCTTGAATGGTTCAAGGTAGGCAGATTATTTGTTCACTGCATGAGATGATAGGCAGATTATTTGTTCATAGCACGAGCTGGTATCCTCCTCCTTGTTTGTTTCTTATCTTGATAGCTAAGCTCTTAGAACCTGAACCCCCTCCTTAAGATTCAAATTATACATTCAAACTATCTACCAGTTTGCACCAACTTGCTGTTCGTTCTACAACAGCACACGAAGAACCAAAATGTTTTGCTTCAAATTTCATGATAGCTTTTGCGTGGTCCTGTGAATATTGTAAAAGAGACGAATTAGATGTGATGGTATATTATGGAAATGTGAACATGCTAATGCAATCATGTATGCTTCTGTGTTTGTACAGGAAGCAACTAATTTTACTCCAAAGCATGAAGATGGGGTCGAGAACGAGTTGAGTGCAATTTCTGTGCATGAGAATTTAAACAGCTTTTGTCTTCAGGATACATTGCATACTATTTACTCGGAAGGTTGTTATAGTATTGAGCACACTGTCACTGAAGAGCATGGAGATAATCTAATTGTGAGAGACAGTGATACACAAGAGTCTAACCAAGAGGTTTCTGAAATTGGTATGCGAAACCCAGTTGCCTCTAGCATTGATACTACAGTTGGTGATCCCATTGGTGTTGAAGAAACCAATAATCATTATACAAGTGACATCAAAGAGATTGATGAGGAGTTGCTACTTGAATTGGAAGCAGTTGGTGACTTCAGGGTGCCGCCGGAAGCAATATACTTGGGCCTTCCTAATGTTTTTTCTGGTGTGGTCGAGGCAGATACGGTTGAAGTTCAGACAAGTTCTGATGTGCCCGTTGTTGATGTGACATCACTTGGAGATGATGCTGGCCTTGAGAAACTTGATCCCTTGGATGAAAGAAATGATGAGAATTTTTTCAGATCAATTGAATTCGTTTTGCAAGAGTTCATCACAGAAGACCGTCCTACAGAATTATTGGTGAGTGGTATGAGGCCGGAATCCACTGGATACAATCCAGCTTCTGGGCAGATTGACGATCCTGTGGCCGTAATGCACAATGGAGATGTGGCCGTAATGCACAGTGGAGATGATACTGGAACCGGACATCCCCAGTTTGACCAGCCACAGAAAGATGAAAGCTTGCCTAAGCTTGCACTTAACCCATCAAGATCGGTTGGTAATGAGCAAAATCATAATGCTCCAGGAACGTAATTCACTCAACGCAACCATGGTGTTGGGAGTTGATACAGAATCTGACAATTCTGTGATGATATCGGTTACGGGAGCTGAACACTCGGGTCTCACTGGTAGATGATATCTTTGCAAATCACAGATCTACGAACCATTCGGCTGCACAGCCTCAAAGAGTTGGTGGTAGCCCAATTGACTTACCGAGGATGATTAACTATTGAAGAAGCTAGCAGTGGCGCTGATGAAGTTAACTCACATAGAGTTCGAATTCATTAGTGCATGAGATTGCTCTGTCTGCATTGGCCTTCTATGCGTTCAAGATCAACGATTCATGCTGAAATGTTGATCGTTGTTGTCATTTTTGTGTTTGAGGTGTGTATATTCAAGCGATTCGCTGTTGTATGTAGTAAAGATGAATCAGTTTTTGTTATTGGTTCATGTAAATGTGTGATTTTTATTTTATTTTATTTCAATAAGTGTTGGCATCATAGGGTTACCTCAGCTTGAGTGTTGTGTAATGACTAATGAGATATCTTACCAGAACGGCTCATTTCGTTCTGGTACATCGCTTGTTGATGATTCCAAAAGTTTAGGAGTAGACTGGTTCCTGGTTTATTTACCTTTGATACTACGAAAAAAAATGAGCTGTTCAGAACTTGGTATTTGGAATGTCGGCTTTCATAAAATATAGGTCACCCCATTACCCTTTGTTGTTGTGCAACAGCATTTGTGCTGCGTCGCAGTAACATTTTTGGATCTTCTAAAAACAAGAAAAAACTTACATATATTTTTTTTTTCGTTTTTTTGTTAGTCCTTGGATCGGCTATGCTGTTGTACAGCAACAGCAGGTGATCCTGCTCCCTCCCTGACGGCCCCTGGTCTCTCCGGTGTACCATGTCATGTTTACCTCATTCACCATACTGGCCGGTATGGTCAAGGTGATAGGAATGCTCCATTACTAGTGTATCCCATGTGCCATGTCTGTCAGACATCCATACGATTGCTTGATACGTTCTGTGGCATCTGCCTTACAACATAATCTGGTTTTGATGCCTTTTGATGCAGTTTCAGTCCACTGAAAGTACAAGGCAATAATATACCTATGAATTAGCAGTATTTTTTTTTTTTTTGGTGATAATACATTTTTGAGATTGTTAGTCATTTATTGTTAGTTAATGAGTCATTGCTTAGTTCAGAAAAATTATAACATTTATCTTATTTGGATATTTCAAAAAAATTATAATATTATTTAATTTAATAAAAAATAATATCAAATCAGTTATAACACACCCACTACCTCATCTCATAAACATTAAAATAAATAATATTTTTAACATAATTTAATATAGTTCACACATGCATAAATTTTCAATCCGGATCAAAACGTTACAATTTTCATAGAATAGAGGGAATTATAAAAGGGTCTTATCTTTGTTTGAACAGAATATGTATTTGCACTAATATGAATTTCGTTGATAATGGTTATGACCATGTTGAAGATTGATTCCCTCCCGTAAGTTTCCTTTTCATTTCTGAGTTCACTTGGAATATATTGGATTTGCATCATTTTGATATCAAAGCGTATGGTGTTCGAGTCGATGATGTTTGACAAGCGCAACCACTCTCTGTTGAGCATGAAGATGGTCTTTTTTTCAAGCAAAGAATTTGATTAAAAAAAAACATTTGATATATAATGACAACATTTGATATTCAAGCGAACAAGCCACAAACGAACTCACATTGTTGTCATTTCAATTGAGAAAATCATTTCATCCTCCTCCTCGAATCCTCGCCATTCCTGAACAAGAAAGCCGATCCATTCCCCACATCCTTCCTCGACCTCATCATCATCAATCAATCAATCCAACCCAATCAACTCCTATCAAGTCAAGTCAAATCAATCAATCAATCAATCAATAAACCAACCACAAAGCACCGGCATTATCCCTCGCGAAAGCCATACACGCATTCGCAGCCCTAACGAACTCCTCGCTCAATCCATCACTCCTAACGAACTCGATTGTCGCCGCATTCACCGGATTCCCACTAAAATACCCTCCCTGATCAATCCTCTCCAGAAAACTCCCCCACTCCGGCCACGGATGCGGAACTCGAGAATGAGGAGGAGGGGACAGTGGAGTCGACGAATTGGGAGTTAGCTTGGGAGTGGAAGCGAGTGGAGAGGAGACGGAGGGGAGACTGGTGGCGGTGGAGGTGGAGGAGGAGGAGGAGAGGGGAGGAGCGGCGGGCTGCGAGGCGGAGGAGAGGGGTGGGAACGGAGAGGAATGTGAGGATGCGGGCGGCGGGGGGGAGGGTTGGGCTTAGAGGGGTTTGGGAACTTGTTGGTCGGTCTACTTGTTCCTTGATGCGTCCATCCAAACAAAGGTAAAAATTGGGTTTGTGGTGGCATTGGTGTAATGAAAGAAATTAAATGACACATATAAATAATTAATTTCGTGTAATTACACGATATTAAGACGGATATATTTATTTGAATGATTATTTAAAAGTCGACTATCAAGATTTGATTTCATGTTAAGAAACCCAAGAAAATACCTCGCCTCATTAGCATGACTTAAACCCTCTGATCAGTCACTTAGTGCAGACAGTCGGTATAAAATTATTTTCAACCTTTGTAAGGTTGATAACTGTGTTGATGATTAGGACAATATGGCATACAAGATACATCTTTCGGTACATACGAAACCGAGAAAGTAGCTAGAGCGATAGAAGATCCCCGAAACTTTTTTAGAAGATGATAATCACAATTTCCATAAAAGCTTATCTGGGTTAGCTCATTGGGGCCCTTTGAAGCTGAACTGAAAATAACAGAATCAAATTTATTCCGAACTTGAGATGTCTTGGAACAATATGCTTTTAGTGTACAAATATATACACCAAAAATCTGCCCGAACAACACTAGGCAACAGCTCTCGCTATGCCTCCAAAACTACACTCAAGATGTCCCATAACATTAGAAAAATTCTCATGAAAGACCAGCTGCTCCAACGCCATATACAACGAATCCTTTTAGCTCCTTCACTCCCCGCGGAGAAGTTCAATTAGTTAATGAACTAGGGAAAAAAAATTCAGGAACCATCAGCCGCAGAAGATTTGTTGGCCAGCACAGCTAACCGAGATCCATCAAGCGAGAAGACAAGTTCCATGGAGATGAAACTTGTGTGTGAATGCTCAAGATCTTCAGCATCGATGCCGTAGACTGACTGCAGTTCTCTTGCTTCAGATTGGGCAGCTTCAGCCTCAGCGAGGAGCATCTGAGCTTCTTCTGGGTCACCCAGCTCCAGAGCAGCTGAGTGTTCGGCCAAGGCGGCACTCGCAACAAGATTCAGCCTCTGAAATTTGGCTACTGCCGCTTCTTTTTCCTTAAACAGAAGGGTTCCTTCTGTTTCCTCCACTTTATCCTCGATGCCCTTAATCTCTTCATCAAGCTTCTTTAGCTCTATGTCGACTTCTTCCATCTTGGCCTGCTCGCTTTCTCGGTCAGTGCTCAATGCCTTTGCTTCTGCTGCTACTCGTGCTGCTTCCTTGAAGTTCCTTACAGAAGCGGCAACTCTCTTCTCTGCTTCAAGCTCCGGGATTCTTTTGTCAATAAATAGTATCTTCTGCTTGGAAGCTTCTATTTCTTGCTGGATGTTTGATTTTTTCAAAGACAGTTCCTGGGACGTACAGATATAGATAGTAAATGCCTTGCAAAGATTCTTACTACTTGAAACAAGTATATATCAAAGAGAATATTACATCGAAAAGCCCAACTGCAAGAACCAGCAGCTTTTTCATGTTTCAACATCAACAAGGCATAAATAACAAACCACCCCATTAAATTACGTAAGTAGTCAAAACCCGGATTCTAAGATCCGATTCTGCCATATGACCTCATAAGGACAAGTTTGTTCCACTCCACATTCCAATTCTACAATTCTATGATTTTCCGTTAGAATATAGATTTTATCAGCTCACTCAGAATACGTAGCAGACTCCATAAAATTATAGTAGTAGTATGAATAGAGGCAGACAATGCCAGTGGGGTGTCAAGTAGAAGAAGAGATATGGGAAGTGCAGAAGCTGTTCAAGATTTACAGTGAATAGCTTCGATATTCTTTCTAACACTGATTTAGATTTCCTTTGAAAATAATTTTCACGGTGATCAGATACCAGCAACTCATCACCTTACCAAATGAAAGATTTGAGCTGCTCAAATCATCCTACCCCAGTTAAAAAATTTTGACAAAGGAAAAGGAGCATGATGACCTCCAAAACAGGACAAAGGGTGAGTGAATTTCGAGGCTATGAATTGCATCCAAAAGGAACTGAATCCGCAGCCAAAAATTAGAATGTAGAAATACCTGAAGGGTAGATCTTGAAGCAGAAACCTGCAGCTTGAGCACTTGAATACTGGACAATATTTCCTCTTCAGCCCTTGATAACCTTATCTTTTCTTCCCTGGACTTCAGAATTGAGAGTACTAGGTCCTTCCTCATCACAAGGTTTTCTTCGTATGTGCTCGCAGTATCATTGGAAGCCGCGGCCAGTTTCACAAGAGCAGCTCCTCTTTCTTTCTCCTCTAAAAGAAACCTTTCAATCCCCTTCTGCTTATTAGATAATGCTTCGTTCTGCAATTGTATCTCAGAAAGGCCAAACTGCACGTCTTCAAATTTCGTGACTATCCCAGTTCGCATCTCCTCGAAGTCAGAGACTACTTCAGCGATTCTTTTGTCAACTGCTTCAATTTTGGAATCATTTTCTGCTATCTCAGCTTCCTTTTGTCGCACTAATGCCAGAAGTCTGTCTAGTTCCTCACCCAAGGTTTCCTTTCTCTTGCAAAGAACTTCTTTTTCTCTCGTTTCATCCTCAACTAAGTGGTCGATTGAGCTGTCGAGTCCAGCACGAGCTTCATCAACTAACTGTGACTGGATTTCTAATTCCATCTTCTTGACCTCCAAGGACTCCGCTGATGAGAACCAGTCATCCATTTCTCTTGAAGCATTTGACTCCACATTCCGTAATATTGAATCTGCATTTATAGCTGCATCCTAGTGACAAAGAAAGCACTAACATCAATTGAAATGCGCAAAGAGTCATGATAAGACAGCAGGAAGAAATTAGTGCAGAGTACACCTCTAAATAAAGTTGAATTACTTTGGCTCTTCGAAGAGAATAGTTGTGTTGAAAAAGATTATGCATGCATAATCTGAATGAGATGGACTGATCAAGTGTTATACCTCAGAGAAATGTTGCAGCAATGATATACATCCTTCCTCGACTTTGATCTGGTACTCAACAGCTTCCTGCATCTTTGAATCTATGGCGTCACAATCTGCGTTAGCATCTCTAAGATCTTTTAGCAAGTCTTCTTTCTCTTTCTCAGCAGCAGCAAGGCTCTCACTCAGGCTATCTGCCATTTCAAAATCTTCAGCCTCACAAGCTTCATCTAGCCGCTTTTCGAGTTCCTTGTACCTCACAGATGCAAGATCAACGCTTTCAGATGCTTTTCTCCTCCTCCTCCTAGACTCCTTCCTAGCTAAAGATATAGAAGCTGCAGATTTCTTGGCCTGCCTAAGCTTATCTGAGATCTCAGTTTTAATCCTTTCATATTTCACCTCAAAGGACTCCACAGCTTCCTTATCCTCACTTTGCTCTTGTTCTTGGGTACTCTTTTCCTCTTTTACCCCAGCAATTGTCGAAGTACCAGTTTCTTCTTTCAAATCAGAAATCTCTGAAAAATCATTTTCCTCCTGGGTCGATTTCTCGTCATCATCTGCATTCTTATGTTCATCCACAGAATCCGTTATTCCAATAGAACTACTGGCAGTACCTTTAGTCACATCCGATAGTAGATTAGAATGTGATTTCCCCCTTGAATCAGAGGTTGATACACTTGACAAAAAGTCTGAATCTTGTTTTCCCTCCTCTTCCCCTTTGAGATCAGGTTGCACACTGGTCTCAGCTATGGCCAAGGAACTTTCATCCAAAGATAATGAATCTGAAGAATAAGAACGAGACAGGTGATCCTCCGAAGATTGCACATCCCTCCCATATCCAATCCTTACGCTAGCTCTTTTCTTCTTTCTTGATATCTGCCGAGAAACAGATGTGCCTGAGGCTGCTTCCCTTCCTGATGTTTTTTTAGTCGCTGCTACTGGGATGGGATTTAAACTCACATTCTGCACAGCTTCTAAAGGAGCTATGATGGTGAGATCAGAGAATAAGTTCTCATCTAGGGGTTCAGATGAAGATGATGGTAACGGGGCTGTTGGTTCATCATCTTTTATTGGACGAACAGGACCAAGGTCAGGATTAGAATCATTATTCTCCGCAATCTGAGACGGAGTAAACAAAACCATACCCTCAAACAGAGAATCCATCTCATTGAGACTCGGATCTTCCATTGTCATCCAACAACTGAAATCCAGTTATCCAACTGTTATATCATCCTAAGGAGCCCAATGACTGTCCTGAAGCAACAAAACCACATACTCAATCAGATTACAAAACGGCAATCAGAAACAGATGTTTCATTCAATAGCAACCAACCAAATAAAGTGTATGAGACGGCTACTCATTTATCAATATAGTATGGGTTAGACTACTGGACTAGAGACTAGGAGTAGCTACAAAATATACAAAATACAAGAATAGCCGAGATGAAATTGTTTATGTGGATGTCAGGTGCAATTAGGAAAGATAGAACCCGCAAGCGAGGAAGAAAAAGACCAACAAGGATTTTCAACCAATCCCCAAAATATCATGACATATGATGAACTCATAAACATCATATCATGCATCAACTCAAATATCTTTGCAAAGAAAGGTTCGGGTTCTCGGCACTGTACTGAAAATATATCAAGTAATGCACATATAACCATAAATCGCTGAGGGAACAAGAAGACAACATCACAACAAAGCGACATCACATAATCTCGTTAAGTGTAGGGCACGGGGAGGGCAAAATATGTACATCCTCACCCCTATCATATATTTACAACGGACAGTCTGTTTATCGATTCCCTCTCGAAGCACTTTGAAGATGTCGAACTCTTGATCACAGGTTTAGGGAACAAAGTTGCTTACCAATGAGCTAACCCTCCTTGACATACCAACACCACAAAGAATCACTAATCCCAAACCAAATCATACCAATTCAAATCAAACTTCGATAACCAAGCAAATACTCACTTCCAAGATCGAAGTAAACAGCTCAATGGCTCCATCAAAGTGCGAGATTTCGCTGAACTGTAAAAAAACCCAGATCGAGCATATGATGATTAGATGAGACGAAAGTGAGTGGTGAAGAAGGAGAAGAAGAGTGATTACCAGTTGGAATGAGCAAGATAAGAGCCAAGATCGAGCTTTAGCCGGTCACGGAGATGTGAGAGTCGTCGTCGCCGGCGCCGGTGAATTGATGAGAAAGGGTTACAGAGTTCGCCGGAGAAAGATGGGGGATTCTAACGTGGTTAATTGTACTCTACATCCAATATAGAGGAACACTTTTGATTTTTTGATTTATTATTTTTTTCATTTCAAAATAATTATAATATTTTTATTTAATAAATGTGTCGATATAAAATTTGACACGTATATAACGATGATCAAACATATTTTTTTATAAATTTATAATGAAACATCAATGATTATGTAAGTTATAAATTTCAACCTAATATATATTGTGGGACGATCAGACGTAATTTGATATGAAAAAGGAACTTGTATTCATATGTATGGAATAATATAAAATATATATTTATAATTATTATGGGATGAAAATAGTATTTAACAGAAAAAGTATCAATTTTTCATTTTAATAATATAAATAAATTACATCATTAATCAAAATTTAGAGTGCATAACTTCAATTATGATGATCATTGAGATTTTTTGTTTGTGTGTGTTAGGAGGATGATGTTAAGAAAAAAATTACTTATCATTCATTTCTTTTACAACATGGCAATTGATAGAGAAATACGATAACATTGATTGATCGAAGTGGTTAAGTTTATTTCTTAATCAGGTATCAAGTTCGAGTTATGTGATTAAAGAATACGAATAAGAGAATTTGGACAACCCTTTACAAAATTCACCTATGAACGTTGTTTGTCGCCCCTATGTATTTGT
Organism: Drosera capensis; assembly: GCA_001925005.1. Taxonomy (NCBI): domain Eukaryota; kingdom Viridiplantae; phylum Streptophyta; class Magnoliopsida; order Caryophyllales; family Droseraceae; genus Drosera; species Drosera capensis. Next base: position 15,979 of record LIEC01006056.1, read on the forward strand.
TGCCCCCCATCCATGCCGTTGGTTGTTGTTTACCCAACGTCTTCCTAATTTCTTTCATTGACGCACATCCACCCAAATTCGTATACATAGAAAATTTTAATTGCTATATAATCATATTAATATTTTCTATATCCTATAAAAATCATAACACTTATCTTGTTTGAATGTTTCATAAAAATTATAATATTTTTTTATTTGGAAACTTTTTCTTATAAAACTATAAAAACATCCCTATTCTTTTACTTTCTATCATATAAATTCATCTTATTATTATTATTATTTCTTTCTTTCTCTCTTTTTTCTCTCTCATAATCATAATGATAAAAATATCATTACTCATAAAATCAACACACATAAATTTTAATATTAAGTTAATCCATTGTAATTTTTATGGGACAAAGAAAATACCAAACAACATTTTCTATTGATGGGATAAGATAATCAATCTTTAACTTCTTGGGGTTGTTTGGTATTACTATTCAAAATGGTGAAAATTAATATCAATAAAAGAAACAGAAAATCAATAATTGAAATCAAAAACACTTTACAAAATAAAATGACGATTTATAAAATAAATTTTGAATATTGTACACAAATGAAAAAGAAACAAAAAAATCATTTTTCTAAATTTTTATTTTTTGTTTCAGTTTTATCTATTTAAAAAAGAGAAATCAATAATAAACAATTTTGTTTTATCAATAAGTAAATGAAAACAAAAACAAAAATCAAAATCGATACCTAAAAGGCCCTTAATTACTTGCAAGAAGGGAAATTAGCCACTTTCTTTTCTTTTTCATCTCCTTCGTACTGAATACAAAGGAATTAGGGGAAAAGATGAGAAGGATTTTGTTTAAAATGTTTTCGTTCCCATAGTAGTAGGATTTGAAAGGGAGAGAGAAAAAAGAGTTATGTATTATTTTTTCTTTTTTTTTTCAAAATTCATATAAAAATTACGATAAATTATATATATATATATAATTTTTTTATATTTCATATTTAACGAAATATATGGATACGATTATTTCTCTAGAAAACTCACAGAACACAAACAGGGTACAAGTTGGCAAACCCAAGAACCCAATAAGATCTTACAAACAAGTATATTACTTTTTTTACGGTAATTTATTATTTTTTTCGTCTCATATTAATTATAACGTTTTTTTAATTTGATCAATTTTAAAAAAATACAATCTTTTTTTGGTAACATTTTGACATAAAAAAAATATCAAATTAATCTCATCTGCTATAGCTAGTAAACTCATTATCTCACTATCATAAAAGTGATAAAATAAACCTCACTATCATAAAAAAATATTATTTATTCATCAAAATTCATATAAATTCAACATTCACATAAATTTTTATATCGGGTCAAAACATTTTAATAAATATAGAAAAGTAGGAATTTCCTTTTTAAAACAATAAGTGTATATAAGCCTACTTCTATCCTATTGTAATTAATAACCATTCTTGAGTATTATATTCTTCAAGGCAATTAGTGTTATTTGTATGAATCTCTTGATATGTGCTATTTTTTACTTCATCCGTTCTACAAAAAAATATAATATTTATTTTTTATATTGTTTTATAATAAATACAATATTTTTTTTATATATCTTTTAATTAAAAAAATATCAAATCAGTTATAATATATCCACTGATTTCTTTCACAACTACTACAATAAATCTCACTATCAATATAAATTTAACATAAACATAAAATATTATATCAACTCAAATCGTTATATTTTTAATGGGACGAAGATAATACTATTTATGTAATCTTTTTTTTTATAGCAGATTTCGAGTCCTTTGGTTATGGACTGAATTTGTATATATATTCACTCTTGAAAATGAAAACCACATTTTGACCAGCCTACTACTCCTTTGTGTTTTAGCGATAATCAAATTAATTCATTTGTCTTATGATATATGTAATATTTTTTATGTTAATTTATTTATAATCTTTCATTTGTTAGTTAAAATTTAATCTAAACAAAATCACATCAATCATATTTTGTTACATTATAATTATTATCTTCTTTCAAGATAACTCCATCATTCCTAAAAAATATTCTTTCTCCATTAAATTTGATAAAAATTTAACACGCACATAAATTTTAGTATCAAATCAAATAATTATAAACATTATGGAAAGAAGAAAATATTTAATTTGAAACATTAAAGAGATCATATTGTTTACCGACAAACCAACAGTTAGGGGAACATGTCGAACGTCCAAAATCCTAATCAGGCAGGCAGCCCACGTTTTCAATGAAAAGGGTAAGGGCGTCCAGAATCTACAAACTTGCATCTGTGCTGATGCATCGTTTCCTCCCTGAACATGAGCCACAGTGCCACTTCATTGATTATGGCAGCAACCATTTCTTAGTTTGAACACACTTTGCCAAAGCCATCAAATACCCCACAAGATTGATGATTGATCCTTATAAAACAATGAAAATAACCTGTAATTCTTCTTAATTATTATCATTTCGTTGCATTTTATTCTTTTAAATTATAAAAATAATTATTTAATTATTTTAAATTTTGAAATAATCTTAATCGTTTTGAATATATATATATATATATTAAGACAAAAAATTCCTATTAAAGATATGCCTATTATCAAAATTAAAAGAATTATACACAAAGATCCAAACTTGAAGGAAATTATGTATCCATTCCATTCAAATTATAATAATTTTTTTTGAACAGTATCATTCAAATTATAAATTTTATTTATTTATTAATTTTTATATTTTTATATCATATTAATTTATTTATTATCATTTTTTTCATATAAAAATAAATTTGATATTTTTTTTATATCCAACATATATATAAATATATCTATCGGATTTATATGTTATAATTTGACAATACTGTTTTACCCAAAAATCAATACCCCAACCTATGATTTCCGTATATAAGAGGCAAGAGGGCTGTGATGGGTAGGTGCAAATTTCCCTCTTCGCCATAGCACATTGTTCTGCTTCCTTTCTCCCAACTCAAGCAACCAATACCCCAATTTTTCACCTACCACACCATATTTGACCCACAAATCCTCACCACACCAAACTCCCAAAACCAATCATACCCATCACTCATCTCCTCCAAATTTGAGTACCCTGTTGTGCGAATTGGTGATACAGGTTAAAAGATGGAGATTTTGGAGTTGCTTGATGTTCAATTTCTAGCCATTGCTGTTGCCTGTTTTGCTGTTGTTGCTGGGACTGTTTATCTGTTGTCTAGTGGAAAGAAGCGCAAAGGTGATTGCTTTTTTGGGTTTTGGTGTTGCTTGTGCTGTTGGGTTCTGTGATATGATTTGGGATGAGGGTTGTTTGAGACAGTCATTGGTGCTATCTCGTATTAAATTTGGGTAGTTGTCTCCCAGTTATCCTATGGAAAATCAATGGATGGATGAGAGAGTTTTCAAGCAACTGCACAAAAATGACTGTGGCTTGCATTTCTCGATTTGCGATTGTTGATTCATGATGAGAAATGGTTGAGATTTTGATGGATTTGTCGGTTTATTGTTTGGAGTTGTTTTGTAGGGGTTTTGGATCCTGAGAATTTCAAGGAATTCAAGCTGGTGAAGCGGAGACAGTTGAGCCATAATGTTGCCAAGTTCACATTTGCTTTGCCTACTCCGACTTCTGTTTTGGGACTCCCAATCGGGCAACACATAAGCTGCAGGTTCAGTTTGTCACCTTTGTGCCTGATGTGGTTTCTTTTTTTTGTGTGTGTATTATTTGTGATCAATGCCGTTACAATCGTTTTTAATGTGAAAATGTTATCAATTTATTTTCTGTGTTTTTTCTATGAATTGCCTAGTGTTTGTTGTTCATTCACTGTGCACAGGTAGTGGTTTTAGTAATTTCTAACATAATCTGAGTATGGTAACCGATAACAAATCTTGACGATTAATGCTCGTGGGGTTTCCATTGCTTTCTTACAAATGGAAAGTTGTTATAGCACATTCATTGTGACGGGGCTATGCGGTGATGTAGTTTCCGGGTTCCCCATATGAAACTAGATCCTCAGGGTGTGTTTGTTTTGGGGAAAGGATAAAGTGAGATTATTAGTCCCGACTAATAGTCACGGGGCTAATAATCCCAGCATTAAACAACACCTTTTAATGTTTAGTCTTGTGTTTGTTTGGATAGGATAAGTGCTCAGGATTCTATCCTTAGTCCAGTCCAACGTCCAAATCTCTCGAACAAAGATGGGATAAGTTCAAATACTGTTTGCCAGTACAACCAACCCTCTTATGGGATTTGATGGTCACTTTTGCCATCATTATAATAAACCAGTTGAGCTTTTCCGGTATCTCATGTTCCTTACAATCATCAAACGCTCACAGATCGCACAGGAGACCCTAGTTAACTGACCAATTGGCCACATTCCTGGGTGATCTTATAAAGAAGCTCAACATGCCAATTTATTCTGTTTCTCCACAAACTCATTTGTGCTGACATTCTGTCCCGAGGGCTTCTTGCAAGCCATTGATATGGACCACCTCTGTGCAGTAGTGAAGTTTCAGTTTGCCATCTTCTGCTTAAAATGATTACCTCAACAATTTAAATATGTGTGTGTGACTGTGATTCAGGCATGCGGCTTACGAGCAATGTCCAGGCGTATGTATACCCTGATATTAATTTGAGAACCGTATAGATATCTTGCTAATATTCATATGTGAGCATAATCCTGATTCTTTGTGGTGGTCCCGTATTTCTTATTTTTTCTTGTGTTTGATTGGGATGAAATACTTATCTTATCAAGAGAGCAAATACTAAGTTATACTGCTAAAATCTTCAAAACAGGGGAAAAGATAGCCAAGGTGAAGAAGTTATCAAACCATATACTCCAACTACCTTAGATACTGATGTTGGGCACTTTGAGCTTGTTATAAAGGTAGGTTGGTGCTGTGTCTGGTGTGCGTTCCCTTGGTTGCATGCTTTTACCCTTCAATTATACATCAATTGGTGCTTTTTTGTTGAATTAGATGTACCCCCAAGGACGCATGTCACATCATTTTCGTGAGATGAAAGTTGGTGATTTTCTGGCTGTGAAAGGACCAAAGGTTTGCTTTGCAATCTTAACACCGCGAACCACTCTTACCTTCGGTAGAAGAAGACATTGCTTTATATGATGATTGAGTTTGATTGCTAGAAACTAGAATTGAAATACCTATCATAACTTTCATTAAAAAAACTTTTGTCCTTGTATCTGTTCTGGTAGTAATGGATTTGTGAAAAGAACTAAATGAACTGGTAAAAATCAAAAGAATTTTGAGCTTCACATCGCTCATTTCCATGCTTGATGGGTGTTATCCACCAACAGTTGCACATTTATGCAAGAACTTATTGATAGTTTTTACTTGTTAATGCTGCAGGGCCGCTTCAAGTATCAACCTGGTCAAGTTCGTGCATTTGGCATGCTTGCTGGAGGTTCTGGGATTACTCCAATGTTCCAAGTATATCACTTGGTTTATTCTTGTGGATAATTTGATTTCTTGATTCATACTTTTGATTTCTTTGTTACTTGTCAAGACATTTCAAAGTTAAATTTGTTTCATTCGCTCTTTCAATAGGTTGCTCGGGCAATATTGGAAAATCCAAAAGATAAAACAAAGGTGCATCTTATCTATGGAAATGTAACAAATGAAGACATTCTTTTGAAGGTAATATTCTTGCTTTTTACATTCTCCTGACTTGCATATATCTGGCAACTTGAATTTATGCTACAAGTATGATTATGGCTAACCCAACTCTACAAAATGCAAAAAATTTTGGCAACTTGAATATTTGATGCTTCTGGTGGTTGAGGGAACATAGCTGATAGCTTGCTGATTACTGACCAGTAATAGGTCATTAGGCTATTAGCTATCGCTGTGGCTTGGCTGTTCTTTTCTTTATCCAGTTTTCCTTTCCTTCTAGTGAAGCTCTTTAGCATTCGGTGCTCTACTTGTGTCACACAAACTATTGATGCGGTCCACATGAGAATTTTCACATAATACATGCCGGAATTAAGGTTCTGCATACAAGAGATGTATAACGCGGAATTCTCCTAGTTATTGTATTTGAGCTTAAAAGAAATATCTTACTATAGTGTAGAAGGGCGGAATAGTAGCCGTGCATGCAGCATATGTATGAGGCGGTGTGGTTAACCTCTGCCGAGTGTACTTGCACTTCAGCCGTTGAGTGTGGCAATGAGTATAACTACGAGAATCTTCAACTGAACCTAGGATTTTACATGGATTGCAGGAAGAATTGGACAACCTTGCTTCGACATATCCAGATCGCTTCACTGTGTATCAGGTCCTTAACCAGGTAGGTTTACACTTGATAGCACACTCGTCTATTTCATGCTTCATAGCTTGTAGTTCTTTATTCTTAGGTTTTTCTTTGAGAATCATGACGATTGTGTGCAAGGAACTCTTAGGATTAACCCGAGCCCACCTATTTCAGTCGCAGATTATGAGATAGTTGTAACATTAATCCAGTAAATATGCTAAATTGCGCGCTGAAGTTAATGAAGAACTACTTTTCTGTAAATTTTCTTTATTTTGACTCCTCTCAGAACCAATCAATGTTGGTCTGTAAACTATCATATTCAGCGCTTTAACATCGTGATAAATTTGGTTAATGCTTGTCTAGCCTCCTGAATCGTGGAATGGTGGTGTCGGATTCATTACCAAGGAGATGATTCAAGCATACTGTCCTGCCCCGGCACCTGATGTCCAGGTATTTACCATTGATCCTTCTCTTGATAATGGATCCTAGCCTCTTCTCTCTTCTATTTGCCGTTCATTCAACAATCAAAACATAATGTGGCGAAAAAATGCAGATACTAAGGTGCGGACCACCACCGATGAACAAGGCCATGGCTGCTCACCTGGAAGCTCTTGGTTATGCCCCTGAAATGCAGTTCCAATTTTGATCCTGTCGAGAGCACAATGATCTGTGGGTGATTTGATACTCGTGCTCTTATTTGTTAGGCTATTATTAATTCGAGAACTAGGACTTCTAGCCAAGGAACGGATGAGTGATTATGCTACCTTGTATCTCCGAGTCCTGTCTATGAATAATCGTTTTAATCATTATGCAGTGATTACGTATGCACTTGAACTGAAGTATCAAATGCGTCGTTTCGAAGATGAGGCAGCGCACCGTGCACGTCTTGGATTTTCTGTGCACTTCTTAAACTGAAAACGCTGCTGCCATATTAAAATCTCAACACAGCATTTCACCTGACCATAGATCAAGGAGGATAAAAATTTGATCATGAAGAACACCCCTTGCTTGTTCTTTGCAAGCTCAAGTTAAATGGAACAATTAAGCATATGAAGATGTGTTTCATTGTACGTGCTTAAGCAGCGCGTTTTCTCATGGTGCAATGTGTTGTAACTCAAAAGTCATAACCTTAGACTGAAATGGTGCATTATTTTACACCGAGAACCAAGTTTGACGTAAGCAGCATGCCAACTCGATACTGCTGACCTCCTCGTGAACTTGATCGGTTTGAGGCTGTTTTCCCCCTCTTGCTTTTCATCATGTTCATCACCTCTGCTCACATCCAAACCTGGAAGGAGACTTCCTAGTGGTATCTCGACACAAAATGCACCTTCGAATGATGACTCTACTAATAACAAGTAATCAAACCCCCGTACAGTGGCAAAAAAAAAAAATGGTACATGGAAGAAAAACCTTGCACAATTTGAATTTTACAGGGATAAAGATTGTTCGAATCACATGATCACTTTAAACCTACACAAATTGAACAAAATATGTTTTTCAATCAACTGCATTGAACAGAGTATGTTTTTCAATCAGCACACTAAGGAATTCACAAATAGCTTACAAAAAAATATTTAACAATAGAAGTTTACACGAGTATTATAATTGCAGTAAAAATACCGGTTGGAGCTTAAACAGTAGCGTCATTTGGCAGTCTCATTGAGATTTCGCTTCTGGGGGCAGTATCTTCTCCTAAGACTGCTAAGAGGGTTTCCTCTGTTCCAGGCTTTCCCTCTTTCTTCTATGTGATGCATGCTATCATTCATTTAGCACATGCATTCTATGTATCACACTCGAGAGTAGTTTTGGTAGTAAATCAACATCAAGTGTAGACATCCCCTTTGCACATCACGTCAATCACAAAATTCCGGTTTTACAAAGTTGACTCGAATGGCTGGAGTATGAGTTAACAAGTCAAAGGTTGCAACAGAAATGGGTTAATGCCAGAGTCTAAACACATGCATCTGGCTATCCATACCCGTACATGGATGATAATGATGAGCAACCTTGGTTTCCAGCATCTGAAAAAGCAATCAGAGAACCAGAATTTTATCACCTCTTGTGTGCTTCAAAAGAACTAGACCAAGGCTTCATTCTTCATGTTTGGAGAAAAAATAACGCAAAGAAAAAAATAAGGGAAAAAATCTAACCACAAGTGTATTCATGAAAAGATCAACATCGCGAAAAAAAGAAGTTAAAAAGCAATGAGAATTGCAACAATAAATTCCAATGTAAATTGAGTAGCACCACAACAAAAACAGAGAAAATAATTTCCATTATTCAAATAGAATGATAGTTGCTAACCATCCTGTTTTCTTTTAAGCTTCTTTCTGTTGATGTTAGAGCTGGAGCTGCTGATCATGCTGCCTGCTGAAGAACAATCTCGTAGTGGATGATACTCCATGGATGCAAGTTCCTCCTTTGCCCTCTCAAGCCTACGTTGTTCATTCCGCTAACATCACGCACAAGTCCACACCCACAAAAAGCCACTAAATATATTCCATAATCTCAAAGAAGAAAAGGGCCCAACGAGGACATAGATAGAGCCCTTACATGAGACCGATCAAGTGCAACGATCTGCAGCCTGCACAGTTTAACTTCCATCTGAAGTGTATTGATTCTTGACTCAACAGGTACTGAACACTGCTCTACTATTTGCCTTTGTCTGCCACGAACAACCTCAGGTTGCCATACATTTAAAGCTACCGAAGCTTGCCTAACAAAATGCAAGTAAAACACCCATCAGTCACAACATCGACAATAATAACCACCACTACACCAATCGTTTAATCTTATCATATTATATACACTACACAGATACCATGGCAAGGTTCTTCCCTGCATTGTTCAATGTTCTCCTTATTGAGCCAAGTTGTGTATCATAGGCATCTCTCGAGCACTAATCACTAATCATCGAGTTGTCAATATGTTGTGAGCCACATATGATCTACTAGTTGTCACTAATCTCTTGCGCTCTGGATGATACCTAGAAGAATCAAAATTTGAAGTATTCGGTGGGAATATTCCACACAAAAAAAAAAAAAAAAATTGCAATGAGCAAAATTTGCAACACTACACCTAGGCACTATATTCATGGCGTATCATGAAGCACTTTTTTTTTTGGGTAATTAGGATTCAAGGCTAAAGCCATACAAGGACTAAGATTAACAGGGTGCAACTAGGGCGGCAAATGAGCCGAATCGGTTCGTGATCTGTTTGATTCGACTCGATAAAAACTAGACACGTGTATTGTTTATTAAGCTTGTGAGTCAAGCTTGAACTTAATTTTAAACTCGTAAAATCAATTGAGCTACCCATAACTCGTCTTGATAGGCTCACGAACTTGCTCATTTATAAGCTCATGAGCCGACTCGATTAAAGGTTTGTTTATGGCTCGAAATTATATATGTGCATATATTTAATTTTCATATTTATAAACACAATGTAATTAATATATTTTATATAAAATTTATTTTTCATAAAATTTCTAGATTATGATTTTGATAATAGACTTTTTTGCTTAAATTTCAATGATATTATAATTTGCTCATAAAAGGCTCAACTTGGCTCAACCTCGACTCGATTAGGCTCGAGTGAATAAATGAGCCGAACCCAAGCCTTACTATTTATGAAATAAGTCTGATAACCTCGGCTTGACTAGGCAAGAATCAAGTTTGACCCAAGCTTGAGCCTATTATTTACTTAAACAAGCCGAGTCCAAGCAATGTTTAACTCGGCTCGGCTCATTTGTAGCCTTAGGTGCAACAAGAGGCACCCTCCAGAAAGGAGCTCGTTATCAAGGAACACTTTACTTTCCCGTCACAAACCTATTCTATTCGTGAGATAGATTCCATAAAAAAGGCTTTTCCTGACCACAAATGTGCTCAGAGAAACAACAGGTTCACTTACCAGTAAGCACAGTGAAATGGGCTTAAAGAATCAGGCAACAAGAGGTTCACTTACCTGACCTTCTCCAATCTTGACAGTTCCTCAACTGCCACTTTGAGCTTCCCCATCTCCTCCTCCCTCTTCTCCTTCAACCGCTTTAATTCAATTTTACATTGAGCCATCACACTCTCCAATCTCAACACAGCCCTCCTATGTGCCGCCATCTTCTTCTCCCTATCCTTCTCATACCTTCACAATCACCAGTCGCAAAAAATCATAACCATCATTTCTCAGCTAGAATCCATTAGAAGAGAACAAAGCCAACAACCTTGATAATCCCATAAAACACAAGGTTTGAGGACAAAGTTGCAAACAATAGAGACTATTTCATCGGCAGCTTATTACAAAGCCAACATTATAGAGTACAGAGCCACAAACAATTGCATTAGTCAGGAAGGGTAATCTCCATGGTAAACGATTCTTCCCCAGCACCGTGTGATCAAAGAGGGTCAACACCAGACATCAAAGAACAGTCACTCTCTAAGAGGAGTAAAACCAAGACTGCATACATCTCGTAATCCTCACACCTGCCCTTGATGTGATTACGTAGGCTCATTGTTTTACTTTGAGCAGAAAAAAGCGAAACCCTAAATCCAAACCTGATTCGATACACGGTTTTCCACGAACCATTGGCCCCGGTCGTCTTCGTCGTTGTTGCGGCTGTACTGTTATTGGGGAAATCGGAGGCGAGGAGTATGGACCAGAGGGAACCTTCCCCTGATAATCGCCGCATGCGTCGGGCCGAGATCGAGAGGCAGCAGAGGTCTCTGTACGTTAGGGTACCGCGTTGGGTTCCGAGTTCGAGGATTCGTCTCCATAGCTCGTCGGGGAGACACTCCGCCGCCATATACTCACCGCCGCTGAACTTGTTCGGTCCGCAGACGTTTTTCTGCCGGGATAGTTCGGTAGATATTGGGAGCACCAGCGGTGTGATTGATAGGGGGGAACACGCGACTGGTTTTAGACCACAACTGCGGTATAATCATAACATCCATGGGTGCCGGTATATCTAAGTAAAATCAATTCTTAATAAAATCTCAACAATTAATAAATTTAATATTGTCAAATTAGTTTATATTTTTAAATATAATAATAATAATAATAATTATTATTATTATTGATTTAATTAGATACATCTAAATTTATATATGTCATAATATATATCTATTTTTATTATTATTCAATATGTGTTATGATATTTGTTTTTTATGTCATAATAATTACAACATTATCATATTTGAAATTTTTTCTATAAAAAGATAAAAAAATTCAAATTTTTTTATTTTATATCAAATTAAATTATCATATTATTATTTTTCATCCCAATTTGTTCTTTCTCGCAAAAATCTTAAAAGGAATGAATCTTTTTATATCAAAAATTTAAAACACATGTAAAATCCCACATCAATTATTTTATTATATTTATTTTAAAATAAAGGAGTATAGTTTAAGCGGGTTAATATTTATGATGTAAAAATTAGTCCATTATGTATTGAAAAATCTCCATCACTTTTTTTAAATATAAAAATAAATAAAAAATTTAAAATTAAACCATTATTATTCATAATTAAAATAAAAATTATTTATCTAATACGTAATTAATTATCTTTTGTAATATATTTTATCTTAATTTAGAACGAAGGAGCGCTTGTTATCATGGAACTTGGAAGAGATTCAACTTCATCGCCTGTTCCAGAACACGCGAGAAATCAAACAGCCGACAAACCCAACCCGTTTCCACACTCCCTAACTCTCTCCCTAACACCTTACCCACCTCCTCCTCCTCCTCCGCCGCCGCCTGTCTCTCCCATCCATGGCGACCCTCCTCCGAGGCCCGACCTTCCGCACCCCTCCCGCTCTACTATCCCTCAGCGCCTCCTCCTCCTTTAAACCGCTCAAGGCCGGTCCAATTGCCTTCAATTTCAGTAAACGAGCAAGTCGGCTGAGTTTGAGGATGATGTCGCGGAAACGGTGCGGGATCGGAGCGAAGGAGATGAGGTTTTTGGTGCGTTGTGCGAGTGGCGAGGTGACGGAGACCGAAGAGGAGGTTGTTGAGGAAGTTGAGGTCGAGGTAATGTTAAGGTGTTGTGGTGAGCTGAAATTGAGATCGAGATTGTGGTGTTTTGTGATGTCGGCTTGTTTAATGTTTGCGGCTAATTTGTGACATTGTTATCTCTTCGAGTAGATGTTTGTTATGTCCTGCATTAGTTAATGTGGCACATTTTGGTTTTTTTTTTTTTTGGGGGGGGGGGGTAGTTCTATGAATTATCGACTGTGTCAGGATGTTTTGGTGATAGATTTAGCTTTGAACTGAGAAATCCTGTTGGTCGTGAGTTGAGGTTGTGTATAATTGACCTCTCCAAGATTTTGCTCTTCATCGGGGCTTTGGGTGCTGAGTGATTATGAAAAGGGCGGATGCAATGTCCTTTCTTGTCTTCAGTTTAGAAAGGAGAAGTTGAGAAGTGGTAGTCGAGCATTTCATGCAACGTGTAGCCAAGAAATGAGTGAAGGTTAGATTGAAGAAGGGTGTTTAGTCAAGAGAATGCTGATAGTTCTATTGGATTTCTGTTATTTTGGGATTACTGATGTACAAATGGCTACGATGATGCGTCTTTGATCTTCCTCAATTCTCCTTATCTTCCTCAATTCTCCTTAGTAAGTTGAAAGTCCCCCTCCCTCCCCC
>LIEC01006057.1:0-22947 GCA_001925005.1 Drosera capensis
GGGATGGGGGATGTGGCTCCATGAAAAACGTGTTTTTGTTGCGATTTTTGGAGGGGAAACAAAACATTTTTATTTATTTTTCTATATATACTCTCACTTCGAGAGAGTTTTATAGAGTTTTAGATCGGGTTTTAGGTAGAGAACTTTATTTAATCATTGTTTTTCCATTATCGTTCATTAGATCTTAGATTACTCCGTTTCAAGTTTGACGTTCGTTTTTTTTACGACCAAGCTTTCATTTCGAGAGATGTAGCTTTTCCGACAGAACCATCAACTTTTGTTTCTATTATTTTGATTAATTAAAATTTATTTCATCGTGTTATATACTATTTATTCATTGATTATGTTATCTATGCCTTGGCATTCATAGTTTAAAAAAGGAAGCGGATCTCTGATTTGAACTTATCTATTGACTCTGAAGGCTAGTCCATGTTTCTGCAGGTTTAAGGTATGAGACCCCATGGAATAAACTCGACCTAAACAACTACCAAGTCGAGAACGACTACTAACATATCTGGTATTTGGTCCATACCTCAGGAACTTCATCATGAGGGCAGTGGCCTGCAGGACTCAACTCATAGTATGGAGCACCTGGAACTTGTTTCTTCACCTGATGACCCCAAAGAGGCGTTACCCACGGATCCTCCTTTCCATACATGAGACAGATTGGCACTTTGTTTTCTCGGCACCTACCAATTGAGAAGTACAGAAGGTTCTCAAATACAACACGAGGCAACAATGCAGTGTGATTGGATTGAGAACATGAAATGACTTATCAAAGCTGGGCGCAATGCTTACCTTGATAATGACTCACTGAAGGATAATTGGGGCCTAGGAGCAAACATGATAGAGGCCAATGAAGCAGCTGCTGCAGGATGCTCTGTTGTCTCGAGTATGCGAGAGAAAACTTTATCGACATTTGTTGTGTGATCTGCATAGACTTGCCTAAGCACATCTGCTATACTCTCCGGTTGCGTAATTTTCTGCCACCTGCAACAAAAAACAGAAAGCGCCTGACTTTAACATGAGTTACTGATGAGAAGATAATTGTGTATGTCAACATCAGAGCTAAGAGGATAAACACAAGGGTGGGGTTCAATCAAACTTACACTGATTCAGTCAGCTTCTTCACATTAGAAGGCAAAGGAAACGTTCCAGCCCATGGAAATAGCTTCGACAGTAGAGGAGATTTGTCTGGGTTGGGAAGAAATCCCCAAAAAGGTGTCGCGTTGAGCAAGGTCACACCCCTCACTAGTTCGGGGTTGTAAGCTGCAAAATAAAGTGCGACGAAACCTCCAAGGGAGTTTCCTACGATATATACAGGTTCTCCAATGACCTGGAAATCATCTGCAGAGTTAAACTACAAACAATAACTGGCCCAAATAAAAAGGAACTGGACTTGGTGCCAATTGTCCCGCTTATAGCGAGATCAGGAAGCTTTACCATGTCACGTTGAGGATAGCTAACTGCACCTCGAATATTTTATCTCAGTGCACAGTTGAAATGAGCATCTCACCAACAAAAGCGACAACTACAAGAACCGACCTAAATGCGTTCAGGGAGACTAAACAAATGAGAGATCAAAGTGCATATTCAGGGAGTACTGACCTGTTCAATGAAGCTTTGTACTTGCTCCTTCCATAGATCAACAGAGTAAACCAGCTCTTCTGCCCATGGCTCAGTTTCATCACCAAAGCCCCATGGACGGTTTTTGGCCTCGGACATACTCTCTACCTTGGATGAAAGAGTGGGATCTTCCATTGGAAGCGACATACCCTGCCCGAGAAAATCCAAAGCCCAAACCCGATAATCGCGCCCCAGATCCTTCAGTTGTTTCTCATAATGAAAGCTGCCAACACCAAAGCCTGGGAGGAAGAGTACTGGTGGTGCTTTAGTGTTTGAGAACCCTGACTTCTCATAGTGAACATACAGCTTGGGCTTCCATTCCCAAAAACGACTACTAATGGGAGCACTTCGTTCGCCATTCGATTCACCCGGCAATGGGGGGATTGTGATCTTGGGCACTGCATCAGCCGTCCTAGATATATCTGTCAAGCCATCTTCGTCCCCAACCACATAACTATCTGTGAAGGCCTTTGGTTGAGCAACACGGAATCTCCTAGGCCGAAGAGATGTAAGTTCTGTACCATGGCAGTTGCTAGATAGTTTATAACTTCTATCTGGAATCCTGAGAGATCTGCTGTTTGAAACACACACCGGTCCAAGTCTTCTAACTATGTGGTGCTTCAAAGAACATGTAGCAGCTCTTTCAATCCCCAGATCTAACTGTAAACAATAAGGTGAATGATGGCACAGAACTTCCATGCCTACGGATTTCTGTTCTGCAGGACCAAAACCAAAGGTTTAGAAGAAACTTGGAAGAGACAGTCATCCGGGCACCGGCAGCTCAGAAGCACATTGACAACATGGTATCACAACTCAAGCACTTCGGGTCATCTGTTAGTTCATAATTTACAGGAATCGTCTACTATTCGTGTGCTAGGTATGCACTTGTGATTTGAATTACAAAGGATCCCATTTGCGAGTCACTCTCAAAAACACTACTTCATACCTTTGCACTGCCTATCATCTCACCCCAAATCTCAAGCTATTGAACTCGTGGGCGTTAGCACTAAAAATGTTTAAAGCAGCAATCAAGTAACAAATCGAGACATAAAAAAGCTTCTAACCACTGAAAATTGGCCTGATCACTCATTCAGCTATGACAACGCTTAAGACCGTCGTCTCGCCCATTCAATTACACACTTCTACGTCACTTCTCCTTGGATTCTAGCACTAATTTTCCAACCCAACACTAAAAAAATAATTCTTCCAATCCATTATTACACTTTCATGAACATCTGCACATGAATATTTTTTACAGAATCCAACTTGCACAAACCCAACTTGATGGATCTCATTAACAAGAACCCACCTCAAGAAATCCCAATCAAACCTTACCCAACAAATCAAATCAAATCATCATCATCATCAGCACCACCAAATCCACAAATCACTAACCCTTTACCCTCTGACCCCAATAAAAAATCAAGCTCAAAATTCACATCAGAAACAAGCAACTGAAGACAATCAAAGGGGAGAGAGGGTTACCTTGAAGCTGAAGAGAGAGATCAAAGAGCAATTGAGAATCGTGTGAGAAAAGAGAGAGAGTTGGAGAGGAAGAGGTGAAGAAGAAGGTTTTGCTTGAACGCAAGGTGCTCCTCCTCATGTCCGCACAAAAATATCCAAGTTTTCTTTTTCCTAATGTTTTTATCGTTTTGTTCGTTTAAGAAATTTTGTGAAAATGAGATATGCAGATGGGAGGACCCTTGAACTGCGTGTTGCCCAACTTGACCTGCGTGTTGGACAACGATGATGAGTTTCTACGTTCGTCTTCAACACTGAAAAAATAACGTAACCGTCTCAATGCCCCTTATCTTTAAAGAGATGCCATCTGATACATGTGCACCACGACGTTATGCTAGAAGTAACACATTGGGTATGCGGAGACTATTGTCAAGACGAGTTGCAAAGATTGGTTGTATGGCAACAAGCATTACACTAAACAAGTATATAGATAACACCTGATGTGGTGGACGAATTAGATAAGAGGGTTAAGTGGTGGATTGTAACGAAAGATATAAACATGTTGCAACTAAGAAGTCGGTGCTACCCTTTTTGTACATACTAGAGAGTACCTGATTGGAGAAGACCACGATAATGATGTGCTTGTGAGCGCGATCTGCACTCAAGCAAGCGACTATCTGAATTCCTCGATGGCAAACGGGAACCTTTCATTGAAAAATGAAAATCTTTTTTGGAATACATCAATTACAATTCGAAGGTGTCTTAGTGTCCTTGATTCATTTGGACAGCTTCAAACTTATACAGTTGCTTTTGAAAGTATATACAACTATACATGCTTCTTCTGTTCATTATTGGCACATATGAACGAAACTAATCTAGAGGACTGAAGCAATCATCCGGACTATCTGATTTCCAAAAGAAAGGATGCAGAGGAAAGTGCGGGATGCAAGCAATGGATGCTTATTTGCCAGACAATCCTGCACGAAAAAACAAAATTAGGGATCTCAACTAATCCAAAAACTTGGAAACTATGGTAGACCAACATTTGCAATAATTTTAGGCCTACTCGGTATTGATTCTGATTTATGCTTTCTGTTTGCAATACTTTTAGTTTGGTATGATTGCTCGTTTTCTAAAACAAAGAAAAGAAAGTACTAGATGATAGAAAAACTTCGATTTCAAGCTTCCTTGCAACAAATGCTTCCTCATTTCTCCTTTCTTTTTTTTCCACTATTCATCTCACCGATCCAATGCTCAACAAGCGAATTCAGCCGTTTCCAATTCTAGACAAGATACAATCTTTGTTATGTAAATTTACAGTCTTGAACCCTGCTTTCACATGGAGCATATCAAGAACACATATTTTATATAGAACCCACATCAAGTGCATTTGCATTTCAATAGATATACTCCCAATACTGAACAACTGCAAACAATGCCAATACTATCTTAAGGGGCAAAGCCAAAACTTATGTGGGGTGTAACACTCACTTGTAAACAAGCATGCTTTGTAAGGTTCCAAAAAACAATATACGACAGACAAAACAAAAACAAAAACAAAAACAAAAACCACTCCTACAAAAGCATAAGATAGCTGTGTACCTGTATAAAGATGGAGTTGCAGCATGCTAATATATACTCATATTCTAAACTGTGAAATCCGAGATGTCATAGCAGCAACCTGAGCCTGAGCCTGAGCCTGAGCCTGAGCCTGAGCCTGAGCCTGCACAGCCTTAACTTTCCCAGCAGTAGCACGGTGAATAAACTGCTCCCTCGACAACAACCTCACGTTCCTCAAATACACATCAAAACTCACCACACCCTCCTGCACCGCCCTATCCAGCGAATAAATAACATCCTCAATCGCCATATCCGCCGCCATACACTCCACCATCTGTCTCCCTAACCCGTCATCAAACTCAAAAACCTCATCGACATTCACCTTACCAAATCCCCCCATCTTCCCTTCATTCTCCTTCAACCAATCCCCCAACACATCAACATTCCTCAAAACTACCTGCAGTTCCTGCTCCAACCCTTCCATCTCGTGTCTCATCTCCGTCAACCCTCTCTCGACCTCACTCCCCCTTCGTCTCATAGCAGCTTGCACCCTAAAAAACCCCTCCATCTCGCCCTCCCTCGCCTTCTTCATAGCCTCCACATCCCCTTGTGCCATCTCAACCAACCTATCCATCATCTTCCTCTTCACAACCTCATCGGAATCATCCATCCTCGCCCTCGGCTCCCTAATTCTCCCTGCGCTCACACAAGGGGAAGACCCATAATCCCCATATGGAATCGAAGGGCGAGCACCAAAAACCGAATGCACACTTGAATTTGAAGAAACCATAACTGGGTTCCCACCATAGCTATCACTATAAGTGTAAGCTCCATATTTCCTCGAATCCGTACCCGGGTGTGCACCAAACCCCGAATCCACACTCCCCACAATCCCCGAACCAATCGACCCCTCACCAACCACACTATCTCTCTCCCTATCCCTATCCCTTCTCGGTCTCGAATACACAGGCATATCGACCTCAAAAACCCTGATCAATTCCCTCACCAACCCGACAAGATCGGAACCAGGGAACACCCAGTTCTGCAAACACGGTACCCAAACAATCCCGGAGTCATCCACATTAGGATGAGACCCTTTGATCACCATGTCCCTCGTCGGGTTCAGGCAAACCCTAGGCGGGCCCGTCGGGTAGGATTCAGTCAAATAGATCAAGATGGGAATATTGTAGGTGACTCCATAATAAGGGACGGGGATTGTGCCGGAGATGGAGAGGAGAGAGGATGTGGGGTCGCCGGAAAAGTTGGCGGGGGAGGGTTTGGGGGTGAGGGAGGGGAAGAGGGAGGTGAGGGAGAGGATGTGATGGAAGATTATGGGCTTTGAAGAGTCCGGGTAGGGGAAGTGGTGGGAGGAGAGGAGGAGGTGGTGCAGGTATTGCTGGAGTTGTGGGTTTCCGGCGGCCGGCGGCGGCGGCGGCATGGCAGAAGAGGGGTGGGTTGGACGAGTGGCGAGCTGAGTGGGGTGATTGTGTCATATAGGGTCAAATGATGGGGTGTAGTGGTAATATGTACACAGTCGAGTGGTGCTACCGAAAGTGGGTTTTGCGACATTGAATCGACTGTTTTGGTTAACAAAACTTTGGAAGCAAGCAACTTGAGATGCCAAACCCAAATGTTGTTGTTACCACGTAGAAGAAATGTTTCAAAAGCAGTCAGCATTTTTTTATTAGCAGGGGTTGGCAGCACATTGGATTATTGCTTCAAGCACACGGGATCATTGGTTCAATATTTTAGAAAAAAAATTCATATTATATATATATATATGATCTACTTAAATTATAATGTTAGTTTATATAAATAAAAGAATTATTCATATTAAAATTATGTGTAAATGATTAAATATCATTTTACGTAAAATTATCATTGATATAACGATAGTTTAATTTTCACATTTAAATTCTCATTCCGACCCTACTTAAAACCCTAATCCTAGAAATCACGATTTCGATTCATTCTTTGCCATATTTATATATTACAATCCTGAATCAACGACGTAATTTTTTTATATTGTTAAAGACGAATAATAAAAATCTTCAAAATATGTTTTTAAATAGTTCAATGATTATGTAATATTATAATTCGAAAGGGATAGAGAGATGAACTAATTACTTTTGCTTTGAACACTAATCCATCAGTGTTGTCGGCATCAGTTGCAACAATGTATTGAGGTTTTTTTTTTTTTTTTTGAAACAGTTCAATATTTCTAATGATATTATGTCATAGATAACTAATGGTAGTATAGGTTAATGAAACCACTGAAATGGCTATTTTTTCAAGTTCAATTGGAGGAGAAAAGTGAAATGTATTAGAGCGAAGGAAGCAGAGACGTAGTAACTAACTTACCATCCTTTCTTTGTGAGTTTGAGATGAGAAGTTTGACGAACTTGTTAATTGTCGGCTGTACAAACATGACAATTGTGTACAAAGAAAAGCATCTGCGGTCTAATTCGACGACTGAAACTTAACTTCATGACAGGAAAAGCATTTGCGGTCTAGTTCAAGAAAATAAAGCTGATTTTTTGAAGTAAAGCATTTGAGATTTTTTGAACAAAATCTCAACGTCTAGGACCATATTTTTTGAAGTAAAGCTGATTTTTCCGATCCCTTTTTCTTTTTGCATACAGAATACAAGGCCTTTTTTTTTTTCCCCCCGCACTTAACTTCATCAAACTACACGTTTGCCTTGTCAAGTACTTCTTCACTCACATTTCTTTTTCTCCTTTTTCCTCTACTATTCTATTGTCTGGCACCCAATAAAAATGGCATGGTGAAAAAACTAAAGACATAAACAGCGGGAAATCCGTTGCTATCAAGTTACATGCAACTTCTGCAAATCAATTCTTAGGAAATGTCTAAAATCAATGTGAAAGTCGGGGACCAATTACTCAAGTGTTGCTTTGTCTGCATAAAGAAAGAATCCAAATAAACCACAGAAAGATGAGATTGTAAAGCTTCCTCCACTGGTATAGTCCGGCTAGCTCATGCTGCAGGAAGGTGAATTATGCAACATCCCTGAAAAACAGAAGAAACTATAAACTAAAAGTTTTAATGGGAAAGTACCTGGAAGGCTGGAGTGAATTGTCAACAGCATAAGCTTACCCATCCTGTCTGCAGATGAGTTTCAGCAACAGCAGGGTTCTTTGTGCCATAGGTCTTCTCTCAGGATACTTCCAAGCAAACGCCCAGGCCAGAATCCAAATAAACGTTGACTGCAGATGAAGCATAAGAACTGGATGAATTGAAGCATAAGAACTGGATGAATTGAAGCATAAAGTAAGATGTGTTCATGAATATAAAAGAGCAAGTGACACAAATAGCTCACCATCTCATAACGAAAGACACCGGAGAACGTATGTATTGTCGACGACACAGACCCTGAGGCTCTGTTCGACATTCCCATTTTGCACCTTGAAAGGCCGCCAATATTGCGCCTCATTTCTTTCACATAAGCATCCATCTTATGCTTCATCTGCATAGATAAACATCATATTTACAGCTCATAGATTGAATGAATACCTGTTTTAAAAAAAAATTACTCTCATTCTACAGGACTCGAATCCATAAAAAACTGTGCAAGGAAAACAAGGAAGGTTTGGGCTTGCCTACATCTCAGTTGAAAAAAAACCAGTATGTACCATACACAAGGTGGTGGTCATGCAAACCTCTTAGAAAGTAGATTTATTGAGGACTACTGGACTAATTAGCAAATGCCTCTTAGATCAATGGAGAGAAAACCTATCCCATTTTCAAGATGCATCCCTGAATTATGACCAGCCCTTTTCCATTGGATCATTAGCATTGCGGCTCAAAAAAGCATAATGCAGACATTTACCATTTCGTTAAATCAGCAGCACTTATCGATATACATAACAAGGTAAACTATCCAGGATGCACCAGATTTTGTGCAAACTTCCCGAGTATCGCCACCATAATCTAACTGCACAGCACATTTAGAAACAAGAATCCAAAACAAAAGACCCCCAAAAATCCCCGAGCCAATGCTCACCACAGTAGTCTTGCGCAGATTACCGTTGATAAATGGGAGCGACGGTGAGCGCGGCGGTGACCGGCCGCCGATCATCGCCGCCGTTGATTGCGAAACCCGATTTCGGCGGCTGTGTTCGTTCATCTTCTCCGCCGGCGAGGAATTCGCTGCTTTGTGTGTGCTCCCCTTGCCTTTTCACTTATTCTCACTTCCCAAGCTTCTGCAATGGTTACAAGACCCTAAATCAATCATGGCGATGGCATCTTTTCCAATAAATAAATAAATAGATGAATAAGTAAAAATAAATAAATAAGTAAAATAGCAAGGGTTATACTAAAAAAAAATAATGATGAATAGTGATGTTATTTAATTATACTTTGACAAGATTGTCTAATGTTTTCATGTTACAGTGGGATGGATGTGAATAAAGGACAAAACCATATCTAATGCCAAATATTATTGATATTTTGACAAATTCATAAATTTAAAAAATATTATAATACAAGAGTTACCATATAGTGATTTTTTTCATTTACACACAAATTTTAACATTATATGATCATTTGAAATGGCACTGGAGTTGCTCTAGCACCATGTAAATCAACAAAAAAAAAATAAAAAAATTAATGGACTTGCTGAGTTAAGAAAGAAATGATATCTCGAACATGCCACTCAGTCTCACCCCAAATAGCTCTAGCACAACACTTACGTGAGATACAATTGCGCACGATATTGTGTTTCAAGAATATACTTGCATAAGAAGCAAAATAATTGATTACACATGTCTCCGCACAAACCAATATAAGATAAGATTGATGCATCAACCAGCATAAGCCCCGACTTCCACTAGGGCTCGATGGCGTAACACAAGTGCATTCTCCGTTTTGAACACTATCGTCACATTGGGCGAAGACTGGCTCAGTTTCTTCGAAATATTCTCAACTGTTCTATCTGCATGATGGTTCTGCCCTTCTCTCATCAAAGTCACGAGCTCAATCTCTGGGGAACGTGCAACCACAAAATTGAGAAAATCCGCGCCTGCGCCGACAGGGTTGGTGTATCTCATGGTCACTGTCCGTAGACTGTTGAATAGTGTGGTTGACTTCTTAGCATCAGTGAAGAGTGGGAGAAGAGCTCTGTATCCATATGCACCATGAACCTAGAATTCAAAAGAAAAAATTGGCATAAATGGCATCTCCTTTCTTTTTCTGGAGCTTCAAACATAAAGACTAGAGAACAGATTAGTCCGAAAGATACCGAGAAGTAAAATTGTTCAGCGCTAGGAAAGGAACACAGTAACGAATGACACAGCTTCAACACTTTTGTATCGTCCATTATCACATCATCAAAGTACAAGGCCACAGGGTTTTTATTTTCAAGAACAACTTCATGAAGGGGAATGTCTGCGGCCCATCGCTTCAGAAGGCACAAATCATACAACAAAATTATGGAAAACAAGATCAAAATCAATTCGTTGTAATTAACTTCATATTGTATATTCTAATATATACAATCATAATATATCGAGAAATATAATTTTCAATAAAAATAAAATATTATAAATCCATATATTTATATAGAACAAACATATTATAATTTTGTTTATCATTCATAAGTATCACATTTTTATTTGGAATATTCTAAGAACTTTACAACACCACCTTATATTTTGACTATTTAGCTTCTTGTATCGTGCTTGATATGAAAGTAGACAATTTTTAAACACATACCTCAACATAAAACAACACATGGACAATTTTTAAAAAGTAACCAAATTGTTTTTGGTCACTTAAAAAAGAGAGGGTGGTGTTGGATTGTTCAACCCATGAACCTCAAAATCGGGAGGTACGTACATTTATTCCGGTCGAGCTCAGTCCTTCATCTTATCAAGCGATTATCGGAGGCTGACATTGGCATGATAAAAGTGGGACAATTGGAAACTTCGGGAACTTGTTCTGCTGTTTAGTGATATATTCCCAGGGTGTGGTATATTCCTCTATGGAAATCACAGTCCAAATCTTTAACATTTGCAACTAAATAAATTATGCTAAGAAAACTATTTTATATACAAATATACGATCTTTTTACGGGGCATGCTTCAACCATATTGTTATATAAAACACCTTTCTTATGCATGTATGTTAGTAGTAACCTTGGCATTAGTCGTGATGCTACAGTTAACAAAGTAATACTTTATTAAATTACAGCATGTAACTTCTCATCATGTCCTCTACCCAGAAAATGTTGATCCTGCATATGTGAAGTGCATTCGAACAACACGACCCATCTATGTTCCGCATACGATATGGACATCGACGCATACACATCATTCTCATACTGATCAATACCCGTAACGATAAAATTTAACGATATTAATGAACATCGTCGTCAATTCCATCATGGCACTGGCTTGTGTTTGTGGCTGTTATGCATTCTTCAATGTGACGGACATCTACGTGGCGAGAACCCATTGGCGGGCATGTTTCCCCATGGGCGTCATAGTCAGCAGCTTTGATGGCAAAGCAGAACACTTGGCGTACATTTCAGTGAGTGCGACCAGACAAGCAAGCCTCAATTTATATCGGTTTAATTTGTTATTATAATAAATAATAATAATTTTATTTTGTGAATGTGTGAGACAAAAAAATAAATAATAATAATAATTTATGAATTAAAATGATATAAAATAAAAATAATTTAATATTTTATAACAAAAATTAATAAAAAAATTATAATTTAAATGAAATGCTCCAATAAAATATTACTACTTCCATATCAACATCATAGAAAGCTGACCTGTACTCTTCCCATTGGCCATCACAGTGAAAAAGAGGTCTTCAAGTCTATTATGATTAGAATGTACAGTGCAATAAAACAAAAACACAGCAAACCAAACTTAAATCGTTTTGTCAAACGGAGAACACTATTTATACATAATATTTAAGTGTATAAGAGTATTTATTAATAAAACAAGGATGGTTTTTTATGTCTTCAAAATACGTCAAATTTTTGATTTCATAATTAAAAATAAAATGACATATCATTCAATAAAATATTAACTGTATAAGAGTATTTATTAATAAAAGAAGGATGGTTTTTTTATGTCCTTAAAATATCTCGAATTTTTGATTTCATGATTAGAGATAAAATGACATATCATCCAATAAAATATGTTACCAAATCACAAAATTAGTTTTGTACAATTATAATAAATCTCGCAATCGGATCAATAGAAAAACGAGAAATCATAGATGTGTAGCCTAAAGCACCTTGTTTGAGTTTTAAGTATGATGATTGTCAGGTTTAGTAAGTGTTTTTTTATACAGTAGTATATGGTAACACTACCTAATCAAAATTATAAATGAGGCAGAAACTTGACAAAAGGTGGTGAGCTTGTGGCCTATAACGAGACAGCAAGGGGCAGAAACTTCACTCCCTGATTCCCTCTAGAATTAGAAAGAACTTTATCTAAACGAGTAACCTCTGCAACTATCAGTGTCCCGCACCAATCAATATTGTCCAACCAAAATTATTGTGATCCCTGTAACGAAACTCCAAATTAAATTGCCACTGTTCCTTCCGAGCTCAAATTAAGCATCGAGTACGTACGTAGATAAATCTCGAAAGATTTATAGGAATTTTTATTTTAGATAAATCTAGAATATGAAAGAATCAATCAATCAGAAGCTATCCAACACAAATGAAGATTGTAGATTGATGCTCTAAACATTTAGCAAAGAAACAAAAATCCAACTTGATTAGTACCGTACATCATTTCAATCTTTGGTTTCTTACCACTATTTCATATAAACTACCTTCATTGGTTTCCTAATTATCCTTTTTGTCTCTCTTAATGATTAGACTATTTCGGAGTATAAAAAAAAGTCTAAATCATAGGTTCAAATTTGTGGAAAAACAGTATTACCGAAACAAGATCATGAATACTACCTCTGTATCTCCATCCCACATGTAAAACATGCTAATATTTATCACGTAAATTATAATCCGTGAAAAAATCAAATAATATTTTTTATAAATTTATCATGAAATATTTAAAATAATTAAAATTATTGAATCAAAATAAATTCATATCATTTCATTTAATAGTAAAAAATAATACATCAAAATATATAATGAATAATATAATTATTATATAATGTTGTTTTTTTTTGTGGATTGAAAAAAGCATTATATCTGTCCCAATTTAATTGTAATATTTTTTTAATTGGATCATCCCAATATAATTTATATGTAATATTTTTATTCTTTCTTTATTTGATCATAAATTTATATTAATATAATTAAACTATCCAATTATTTTGTTCTCCTTTCTTATTTTTTTGATAAATCTCACTAATATCTCATTATCTTTAAAAATAATACTCTTTCGTCATTAAATTTTATACAAATTCAACATACATAAAATTATAAGTCGGATGAAATAATTGTAACTAAATTTGCACGGAAAGAATGTTACTTTTCCTTGAATCTTGCTCTAATTATGACAGCGCAATCTGAGCTTCGGGCTTTTGCATTACTTTGTATCGTTTGAGCACAAATAAAATCACGATGAATTTTTAAATAAGATCAACGATCACATTTTCACAGGTAAACCATATGCCTCAGTAATACCCCACCATATATGCAAAGCAATCACAGCTTTCTGCACAACCGACACCTGTCAACGCACGGCCCCCGGTACAAAGCCCAATTCACACGGCCCAATCAACTAAATCATGTCGCTCAATTATTATACGGATCCAAAAAAGCCAAGTCAGCACCTCACTGGGCCCAACACTAAACCAATTGAGCCCACCACAAAGCATATCCAACCACAAGATAACCTTGGAACCTCTTCCCACCACTAACACCCCGCCACGTGTAGTGACTTGGATTCTCATCACCCACACATTTGGGCCTACTCATCAACCCACACAATTCACAAGCTCAAATTCACTTCTCACATTTCCATACACAAATCTTAGAATAACAATGATGATGATGAAGCAAGAGGAAGTGAGGGAGATAGGGAAAATTGGTGGCGGCGGCGGCGCGTGGGCGCGGCTGTGCGACACGTGCCGTGTCGTCCCATGCACGGTGTACTGCCGGGCGGACTCGGCGTACCTGTGCACGGGATGCGACGCCCGTGTCCACGGCGCAAACCACGTGGCGTCCAGACACGAGCGTGTCTGGGTCTGCGAGGCGTGCGAGCAGGCCCCGGCGGCCTTCCTGTGCAAGGCCGACGCGGCCTCGCTCTGTGCCGCCTGCGATGCCGACGTGCACTCCGCGAACCCGTTGGCACGTCGACATCACCGGGTCCCCATCCTGCCCATAGCGGCAGGAGGACCATATGGTGGTGCTCCTGCTGCAAGGGGCAGGATGTTAGGACCTGTTGGTGGCGAGGAGGAGGATGACTTCCTCGCTCCGGAGATCGAGGAGGATGTCGATGAGGAGGACGAGGATGAAACCGCGTCGTGGTTGCTTCCTAACCCCGTGAAGGGCGATAATGACAACGATGACAACAATAACAACAACGATCATGCCTATGTTATGAGTGGAGAGGTGGTTGATGAGTACCTAGACCTGGTTGAGTACAATTCAGGTCCAGGGGGAGATAAGCATCAATTATACGACACTGAGAAGCGTAACCTGCAAGAAGATTATGGTATGTACCACGCCAAGAGTTACGGAGGAGATAGCGTGGTGCCGGTTCAATCCAAGAAGCATTTTCAGTATCAGCAGCATCACAAGAATCACAACGGGCAGGGTTTCTCTTTTGGTTTCGACTATGAAACCAAACCTGCTTATAGCAGCTATAACACAACCATGAGCCACAGTGTAAGAAATTCTGCCCAACTATAAACGAACCGTTATTATTATGCAAAAATGTTAGCAAACTATACTTGTCTCTAATATTCAGATGTATACTGTGTATCTCAGAAGAACTACCTTGCAAGATTTTGATTCTAGATTACTTTGTGCTGCGAAACGGTCGCTGAGATCCAAGTCGTTACAGTAACTATAGCATATAAACGCGAGTTACTTACAAGTTAGCTGAACATTTGAAACCCAAAGGGCTCAAACAATTATACATATATCATCAGCTAAATTTCATTGTGGTTATAAGTTGACTGAATGTATTTGATGAAATCTAAGATGTATAGTTCTACATAATTGATGAGATCAAAGCTGATCTTGCATCTTTTGTTTTGCTGCCTACAGGTTTCTGTTTCATCCCTAGATGCCGGAATTGTCCCCGACTCAACAATGAACTCCGACATGTCATCAACCTCGCACCATCGTGTACCCACGAAGGGAACCATTGATCTCTTCTCCAGCCCGCCTCCACCACCTATTCTGCTGCCAACAGTGTTGAGTCCAATGGACAGGGAGGCCAGAGTCCTAAGGTACAGAGAAAAGAAGAAGACGAGGAAGTTCGAGAAGACCATCCGTTATGCTTCTAGGAAAGCCTACGCTGAGACCAGGCCACGGATCAAAGGCAGGTTTGCTAAGAGATCGGAGGTTGAAGATGTCGAACTCGATCAAATGTTTAGTAACGGGATCATGGCCGGTGCTGCAGTGTATGGTATCGTTCCATCTTTCTAGGAAGGGGGTTATGGTGATTTTGGTGAATGTAATATAGTGTATGCAACCAGGAATGGTGATGTATCCTTAATTTTGGATGTACTGAATTGTGATATATAGTCCCTAGTTTGCGCATCCTTGGTTTTAGTGTTGGCTAGTTCAAATATTTTGACGAATTTGATTTGATGGAAGATTGATTCTGCATTGAAATAGGGATAAATTGAGCAAAATGATCTGTAATCAAACTAGATTCGTGAAAATTACTATCGCTTAAGGATCGTCTCCTGCACTTAGAAATTGGATTATGGCACGAATCTAGAGTTGTCGTATGGTTTCGTTCCATTTTGCGTATTTATCAAGAAATATGGATTTGACGACAGAATGTTTTCGAAGGTTTACGAGATGTGGACAGAATGTGCTTACTGTTTTAGTGAACCGAAAGATATAAAGTCTATACGTTAAGCAAATACTGATGGAGTTAGTCTTTCTGCTGTGATTACTTCTTTCCGTGGGAAATCTGTCATTTCAAACCGTATTTTAAGTGTGTTCCTGTTGTCGGAATATCATAATTTTGCACTCTTTATAAATTACGTTTGAAATAGATAAAAATAATATGGCTAATTTTTAGTAATCAATTTCGGATGAATGAAATATTGATACCTAAAATTAAAATTAATGATATGTAACTTTGTCAGTAGAGAAAGTGGATGTTATCCATATTGAATCCTTATAAGGATATGTATATATGGTAAGACACAAGAATGTTAAAAGGGGTTGGGATTACGTGTAGTCCAAAACATATATAAGTGTCAACCCAGACCAGATCAGATTGAATACGTGTTGGCCCACATATACGTGTGTGATGAACATACACTAAAATCCAATCAAAGGAGAACTATCATGACTTTTCCCTCTACAGTTTTATAAATACAAGCCTTCTGAGTCTGATGAACCCACACTGAAATCCCACAAACCATAGTTGTTGCGTTTTCTCTTTTCTTCTCTGACGTGTCCACAGTCTCCTGCATCTACCGAAAGAGTTCAGAACACTAAAGGACACGACGTTCCCACGAGTTTGGTGTGCTCTTGTTCGGAGATGTTTTGTTTTGTCGTTATATCTTATGAGACAAATTGACAGTAACTGATAGCACCAGGACGAAGCAATAGTTTCTTAAGGACGAAGGGTTTCTTCGCCTTGATTAAATTTACTATTCCTTGTTTTCGGATCCTATTTCTATTTTGATTAATCTAAACTAACCTACTAATCCTTTCAAAAGAATGTTCTATGAGATATTCTAGCACATTCTATTTCTAATTTTTCCTTTTGATGGATTCTGCACTCAACTTTGAAGATATAGGCAATATTATGTCGGTGAGCGAGAAAGGACATTAAAAGTGGCAAATAATCGACTATGGCTAACCTTCAAATACAAGTATGAAAAAGAACGAGATACACACAATCTAATCTTGTCATTGTTATAGTACAATAGTGATACTATTTTCGGATATATTGGAGAGGTGCCGAAATCCTAATCACTGATAGAAAATAGTTTTGCTTCGATGTATCCTTGCAAAGGATCGTTTATAGGATTGAACGATCAATTGCCTAGAACAAATAATGTTTTGCCTTCAAATCCTTCAATCGATGCGCCTCCAACTCGGATTTTTTTGCGTCTGTCAAAGTCGTTCCTGCCGCCACGGGTTCGACCATTCCATTCTGGACTACTTGTCAATACTCCTTGGATTTCAAGAGTTCACCATCAACATGGTCCAATAATCATAATGACCATCGAAATGAGGAATTGGTGATTGCATGAAATTCTCGTGGTTTGACATTATTGTTTACTATCGTAGAACAACAACGATGAAACTGCTCTTAGACAACGTTCTTTTTCTCCCACCCACTCACTCTTTTTTGGTTCGTTTTTATATCACTGATAGAAAATATTCTGTATCTCTAACACATCTTTCATTTATTAAATAATAGACAAATTAAAAAAAAAAAACAGAAAAGAAAACCGTGTTCCTACACTATAGATAATGGGAATAAATAAAAATATATGCTAACAACCCATTAACACAACAAACTAACAGATAATATCCTAATTTGTAGGCACCATTTATTTTCTCCTGGCAATCACATGATCAGACGGATTGTTTGCTTACCATCGAAGCAAACACGTCACAGCTATGGCAAATGCGCATGAGCCCAAAAATAAGTCTTTGTTGGGCCAACAGCTTAAGAAGATTCACACTTTTAGATCGAACGGTGGGCCTTAGAGTTGAACTCGTTATAAGGCCCAGCTCAGAGTTGCATACGCATGGAGTAAATGGATACGATAGTAGTGTTTTATTTGCTCCCCAACCGGGCCGGCCTTGTGGGGAACGCAAGTCTGATGAAGCCCAACCGATCAGGTGAACAAGATGAAACGATGATTTAGTTAATTACTAGGTAGTTCTCAAAATGATAATTCTTTTTTAATGGTTAAATCAAACTTCATATGAAATTATCTTGATTTTTTTTTGTTTTTTAATCCAAAGGTTAAAAAAAAAATAGGGTCACGGTAGCTTGTTGGCTAAATTAGCCTATTTTAATTACTACTAATAATGTAAGAACGAAATGAAATAATAAAGTCAAACAAAGTAATTAAAAAAAAAAAAAACACACCAAGCATTTTCATTTGAATTGAAATCTACTATTTTATCCGTCTGTGTAATAAGTTTCTAATTAAAAATAATGATCAATATTAAAACTTAATGAAAAAATATATCTTGGAATGAGAGCCTCATAATTTAATTAATAGACTTACTATCATCAAGTTGATTCATATCCCCGAACATATTTACTGTCACCTTTTATCTTCATTTATTTTCATTAATTGTTAAAATTGTATTTAATAGTAATCGTAGATTTCATAAATATTTGAATAAAATATCCTTACCTTAAAATTCAATCAAAATATATCGATTGATGAATTAATTTTTTTCTTTTAATTTGATTATTAAAAAATATTGTATAGATATTTGCTTAGTATTAAAAACTTACGTTCGATCTATTTGATTACTTATATAGTATAGAAGTGATAGTCTCTTATTTTATATTTATCACTACATCCTTTATCCTTTTTATTATATCTTGTGAGAATACACTTTAGCTCTGAATGGAAGAATACTTTGAAAAGTTTTTCGTGTTATTCTCCATCTAAATAATATACCCTGAATGATGCCGTGAAGATTACTCCTACAAGTAAGGTAACGTATGAATTCAAACACGAAAAGAACTTACTTTTTCTACTTTTATTGCACACAGCTAATGTACAGAAGAAATTTAGTGGACGCGGCGCCTCGACCACGCTAGCATTCAACCACCACCGGCTAACAAGTCTTCATCATTATCTACATATTAACTCCGACTAGTTCGCCCGATTACTACAATCATTAATTAATTGGAATAAATGTGTAGATCACTTCTCTATTAAAGTCTCTCTTGAAAAAGGGGAGTACAGCTATGTGCCTTCTACTTTAGCCAGGAATTGGCACGCAGGTTTTGATATCATGCTTAATACTGCCTCCGTTCCATAATAATGATCGTGATAGGTTAACGTAGCATTTGTGACGTGATTAGTTTATCATAAGGTAGAATATAGGAAACATGTAACGGTATTGTTTCCTGCGTGATTCAGACTATTTGCAGTGGAAATTTCTATTAGGTGTCGATGTCTGTCTAGGTAATGGAAGTATAAGTATCTCTACGGATATTTTTTTTTATTTTGATAATTGGAAAATATACTGTTAAAACTCGCACTGTAGAGCAGCACGTACGCCGCCTGTGGAAGCATGGACGCGGCGGCGCATGCCCGTGAAACGTGAAAGAAGAACACTTCTGTATGGACCCACGTCGGATTTGTATATAAACCCACGATGTATGCTGATAGGAGATGTGCAGATTTCATTCTTATCAAAAATCAAAGAACACTTCTCAAATATAACATATACATATCTCTACAGGTATTGAATATTGCTATAAGTCGTGGAGTATGTAATGTTTGCTTTGTTGATTATATGTGGCGGAGAAAGAGGTGCAAACCTATGTAACAGTATCTAGCCATAGATTTTTTTTTTTCACATTAAAGATATGTGACTATTCGCTAGAAAGTTCTCAAGATTGCACGTATGTCAACCTAAACACCACATTAGCATTGCCATCGGAGTGATTCAAATACCTATCGTATTTAGTCTCCCCAAAGTCCGTGCAACAATATTTCCCGAGGTATAGCTAGTCCGACATGTAGTATGAATAAATTAATTGAAAAAAAAGGACTAAGACAGCATTAGTCAATTAATGATTGCAATAATATTTTCAACAGTTAGATTTATTATATTTGAAATCGAATTTTTTTTAAATTCTTTGATCTAATAAGTGAAAATAACCCGTAGTTGTTAATTGATTAATGTTGCATTAGTTTTTTTTATTGTAATATAAATTATTACATATGATGTGCACATCAAAATGTCGCCATCATGTGCACGGTCGGTCCGACAGTATAAAAATCTTAGGCCATTGTCTTAGCCCCAAAATTTGTAAGGCCCCATATGTTTTTTTTTGGTTGGTAAAAGATCCACTATCAAAAAAATTAATAGATCAAAATTTTGATGAATTTTGTTGTTGTTAGTGCATTGAATTGTATTGTTTGGTTTGCAGTTGTATTTTTAACTTTTGGAATCTTCAATTTTTTCCTTCACTTCATAATCTAAACGTCACAATATATTTGCATCCAAAAAAATTTAAAAAATATCTTTCACAAATTTTTTTTAATTAATATTATTGAAAAAATATTATCAAACAAGAAAAAAAACCTCCATATATAATTTCGTTTAAGACCCCTATATTGGTTGGGCCGGCCCTGCTCCGCACCGTAGACTACTCACACCACTGCTCGTTTATCTAAACTGAAGACATTCACAAGCTTGAAAATTTGATATGAAATCAAATTCGTAGCATAAGATATAAATGGCGTTATCCTAATTACAATAAAAAGTATTTTAAAGTATAGGTGAATGTTCTGGAGCCCCGAATTACCATGTTGGATTAATTAACAACATAAAATTCCAGCTGTGGTAATATTAGGTGGCACCTGGTGAGGGTTTCAAGTATGAAAGAAGTGGATATACGTTGCACAGCATATCTTGCTCTGCTTTGGGGCGAAAGTATACACGTAAAAATTCCCACAACAAGACACACCAAAGAAACCGACATACCATGCACCATGCATGTATTTTTGTGTAACGGATGGTAAAGAAAAGCATCCAACTTGATCATAGACGGTAAAAATTGATGACCATGATCATTGTCACTATTTAACAAGGAGTTTCATTGTTAAATAAAATAGTACTCAAATTTTAATTTTGGAGAACATATCAAATGTGTAACTTGGATTAACATTAACGTTACATCATAAGTTTATATTACATGATGTTCAATAAAATTAAAAAAACATGGTGATTTTGATCTCAGTCGATTTTCTAATATAATACTCCATTCATTACGAAATATAGACAAAGATTTTTCTATTTCTATTGGATCATCCTTAGAAACATGTAAAAAATGAAAAAAAAAAAAAACAATTGAGAAAAAAAAATATCAAAACAATAATTATTTATTATAATACATTCAACTAACTTCATCCTCATTTAATTCATGAAAACTCAATTTAAGAATAAATTCACATATGAAATCAAATTATTTCTGATCAAGAAAATATGACCTAACACTAATTTCAAGGGTAAAGTTTTTCATCTACAATTCCAATTTTACCATCACCACCTCCTCCTCTTCCTCTGCTCCATCCCACCTCTATAAATACCCCTCAAAGTTCACACCAACCTCCGAAAAATGTCAAGCTCACCCCAACCTAGCACTAACCTCACCCAACATCTCCCCTACTGCTTATCCATCACAAATGAACTCTACCACAACCTCCTCACCACCATCGCCCCTATCCTCTTCGCCGGAGCTTTGGAGCCTCAAATCCCCGACCCTATACCTCTTCGTGGGAATCGGCGTCATGCTGACACTCATCCTCGTCGCCTTCGTCTTCCTCGCCTGGTCCTACCGCAAGCCTGCCCGGCCCGAGTTGCCCCAATTTGGACGGCGGGGAATGGTCGGGGCGGAAGATGATGCGATCAAGAAGACGCGGTTGCCGGAGATTGTGGTTGTGATGCCGGGGGATGAGAAACCCACTTACTTGGCTAAGCCGATTGATTGATGACCGATGATCGTGAAGTTTTGATGATGTAGTGATTTTGGGTTTTGAGGTTTTGTTTTCGGGATATTGGATTTTAATTGCGGGAGGTTGATGTGTATGAGTTGTTTTTTTTGGGAGCCGTGTATTAGAATTTTGAAATCATAGTGAGACTTTAATTATCGTGTTATTTTTTCTGTCGTGTTTATAATCAATTATAAATATATATAAAAGATATTATAAATTTTGATGGATATTAAAATTGGGTTTTTCATATTAATTATAAATAGTTTCATGGTTTGTATCTCGACGATACATCAACGAACAACCAAATTGATTTTCCCCTCGGAAGATCTATATGCATCGAATTGATGTTGTAACACTGACCAATCATCTCCTGATCGACACGTTTGTTCAGACGAGTTTTGTTTAACATGTATATGATCACTAGATGTATGAAAAAAAAAGAAGAAGAAAAAAGATAATGGATATGGATCTTCTAATGGTTGTGTAAAAACTCGGGGATTGCTCTCCATATGACTATGTTGTTGACGGATGAGTCAATCACGAGATGCCTGTTGCCATTTTCTTCTTTCTTTTCGTTTTCATATAAGCATTATCATTCTTTTTGCTTTTGGGGTTGCGTCACTCACCTGCGAATATGATTACGGTTTATGAAAGTGGCAGACAATGCTAATCTGATTTTCTTTGTTCAATTTTTTTTTTCAAGAAACTGGTTTCTGAATATTCTGGATTAATTACTTTTTCTTTTGTGGAGGCTTAGGAAAAATAAACGGGCTAGGAATATTCCGAGCATAATCCTCCCCACTTAAACCGCTTTTATTCACCGCATCGCACCAAGAAATCATCCACTGTAACATGTTTATGACACATGGTGACGGTGCCACCAAAAACATCATGATAATAGTATGAGTATGATCTGATCAGAAGTTAGCATATATTCATGCCAATTTACAACACTTCACTAAAGAACAACTTATAAATAGTTGTCATAAATCGCGTTACAATAACTTATACATGATGCAATGTTTTTAGGTGATATTTAGTGGTAATTGGTAATTATATAGAATCGCTATACAAAGGCATCACAAAAAAATGGCACCTAAAACAAATTGCGATGATTAAGTTTTGTGAATTCTATTTGGACTAAATTTGTGGTGGCCGACGACCTTTATTTTAACAAGAAGAAGACAAGTAGAAAGAGAAATTTTGTGTATATGTCGACAACTTGCTTACCGTTTTTATTTTTACTCCGTTTTTTACAAAGTAGGTGGACGCGACGCCTCGACCACGCAAATGGTGATTCACCCTTCTTGGATGGGAGCGATTTATTGCAACAGCTGGCAGATTTTGTTTTTTCAATTTAGTTTTGAATTTTGATTCCTCTTTGATTAATTTCTAGTTCGATGAAACCAAAGCAACTTAACTCACTGAAACAATGTACTCTAT
>LIEC01006058.1:0-23565 GCA_001925005.1 Drosera capensis
AGCTAGCTACCTGAGAATCAGCACCCGAAGATACAAGCACATTTAGAACATTAGAGAAAGCTAGGCCAGTAATTCTTTTCTGGTGGCCTTTAAGCTTGGTTTTGACCTGCAACAAAAATGCCAAACAAGTTTTTACTATGCCACACACGTTCTGGCTAATACAGAAGACTACTTGATCGTTTAATATTTCGGGAAAATACCTCATCCACACGGACATTATATATTTGAATAGAAGAGTCTTCCATGCCAATAGCAATGATATTGTTATCCTGTGGATGAAACGCCAAAAATGTGGCTGCAGGTGGCGGAGCCATGAACGTTGTCATTGTCTGCAGGTATTAAATCAGGACAAAATCAATATATCAGATAGGAGCACTTGTTCACCATATGAAGCGACATTGTGCTGCCACAGGAAAACTCAAAATTACTTAAAGCCAAGACCATCAAAACCATCTGATAAATATACAGCAGGTCACATAAATGATGTGTCGGATAAGAAAAAGTAAAACACTCAGACTTCATAACACACTGATACTGCAGGATATTGCGAAAGCTTTGTGCTCCGCCAGCACCATCTGAAGTAAAGATACCAAAACTGGGATATGTTTCAGAGAGAGGAGAGAAATAAGTCATTTGAATTACCTTAAAAGTCATCATATTAAACAAGGAGATTTTCCCTCCTGAGGCTGACATCACATAGGAATCGTTCTTTGAAAGCGCGAAACATGATACTGCATCTTCCGGGTTCGTATCACTTAAATCATTTGTCATCAGTATCCCACTTGAAGGTTGCCATAGTTGTGGCATTACACTAGCATTTGCCTAAAAGAACAGAAGGAAATGTAAATTTCATATACTAGAATTTCAGAGGCTATGAGTAAAGATAGACTCCAAAGAGAGAGAGTTCTCAATACCTTGCCAGTCAAGTTCCTGTCATTTCTTTGCCATTTCCACAGCTTGTGTACAGCATTGGATGCCAAGGCTAATATGGCAAGCCCAGAATTCGTGTATATCAACCTCGACACCTAATCGATAAACACAAGGGCTTTAATTGAATCAACTCAAATCCATATCAGGACAATGTCCAGTCAGATGTCCTCCATGGTAATACTTTCTTAAAGAAAAAAAAATCAAAATGACAAGTCCATTAAGCCACAAGTTTATCAGCACAGGTTAATCTGAGACACTTATTCCACCCCCGGGCAACAATAACTTTATATAATGCCATCGACCCATACAGGGTGGAGCATTGTTCAAGTCCATCAGTTCACGTAGATAAATTTTTGATGTAGGCAAGAAGCAATGGCGAATATTTTTTAATACAGAAGTCAAAGGAGATGCACAGCTATTGTTTCTGGATTGAAAAGGTGTGAGTCATGGCTAACTTTTGACTGAGACCAAACCATTCGAATGATGGAGTGAGCAGTCAATGATTTCACTCAAGCAAATGATTTCCCTATAGAAACATTCAACTTATTGCACCTTAATTTTTGTTTGGTTTATTCATTTTATGTATCATTAACTTTCTTTTTCAACAATATAAGAACCAAGTGTTAGAACTACAAAAAATTGTGCATGTCTTTTTAAATACGTGCAATTGTACGTATTCACTAAGAATATAATTACTGGAAAAACGTGCCTCAGTGTATTAGACTCTTAGAAGGCTGAGAACAAAGGGTGAGAAACATGTTTATACCCTCATTGCAGAAATACTATCAGGAAGTCTTAATGAACGGCACTGCGATGCTTCAGTGATTTCAATCAGTTTCCAGACTTTTGACTTGTCCATTGATTCATCCACTCTTGGTTTGACATCCACCAAGCTTCTGTTGTCGGCACTCTGCACATATTCCGCAACAAAGAGCAGTTGACAGATGCGCTAGGAATTGATTCCATCTTTATTGCTTAACAAAGAACAGCAAAAGCAGTCATCTACAACATTGAAAATTCTTAACTTACCATCCCCAACATGGTAGGAACAGAAGTATTTCGGTCCACAATGCTTGCTCCAAGAGCTGCACTTCCGGGAGGGAATGCATTCATTGTCGGAGGCTGTACAAGAAATGTGTGCAAGAAGCACGTCAAGCACCAAATAAGGATCAAGCACAAGCACGGAACCTGCCTAGAAAACTTAAATTCACCTTCACACCAGCAGTTGAAGCAACTCTAGAAGCATCAAATGGCCGATTCTCAGCACTTCTTAGTTGTCTAACTCCGTCAGTGTTGGCTAGAATTTTAACACCATTTTCATTTGTAGATACCGCCAAAAGAGTACCATCCTTATTAAATCTAATACATGGGGAAGCCTGTAGAAATGATCGAGTGGGATTATGAATTTGTATGGAAGTCAAAAGACAAATGAAATTTGGTAAAAAGAAATTCAGATTGTCTCGTAGTTACAGGTAATGCGCCATCTGCATCAATTGTTGTCAAAAGGTTGACACTATCCATGTCCCAAAATTTCACCATAAACTCATCCCCAGCAGCCAGAAACCTGTTCCTAGTAGTGTCGAATTGGACAACACCTACAGAGCGCTTGCCTAGACCATGATATGTGCGCTTGACAGCTCCTTCACTTTCATTCCATTCAACCAGGAATGATTCTCCTTCTTTATTAGTACCACATGAAAACAACCTGGATAAAGAAATACAACAAGTTATTATACGACTACCTAGTTGAACTAATGCGTTTAAAAATGGATGTTCATTCATGCCAACAAAAAACAAAAAATAAAGAAAGAATGAAAACAAAGAAAGAAAGAAAGAAAAGAAAGAAAAAGAAGAGGAAAGAAAAGAAAAGAAAACATAAGATGTGGCATGCCAAAGAGCACAAAGAGATGGTAGGAGGAATATCTACCTAGACCCATCTGCACTGTAGGCCATAGTGGTTGATGAATGGCCTGGTGCGTCATAGTCTACTCTTGAACCAACGTTATCATAGAGCCATGCTTTTATTTTTCCATCAGTTGCAGTCGAAAAGATGAACTGTCAAGCAATTAACATGTCAGAATATAGCTCAATGAACCAATCGTGTATGAAATAAGTTCCTAAGGCACATGCCAAATTCCTGTTTGAGTTACGCAGGAAGCAGATATAAATGCATGTCTTGAAGAAAATCTCCCTGAGCTTCATCAGCAAATGTACAGGGAAATTACTACCTGAATAGTTTCCTTGTGATGCGGACATACAGAATACACTGGCGCTTCATGACCCTCAAATACGAACTGCTTTGTGCCATTAACTGCATCCCAAACCTGTGTAAACAAAGATGTACCGAGTAACTCATATCCACATACACAAAGGACACAACATGCACAAACATTTCACTAGCCATACCTTGATAAGTCTATCCTCTCCACAAGTCACTATGCAGAGTTTGCTAGGAAAAGAGAAGGCCAGATCATTGACACTACCAACATGAGCTTCTATCTGTGCCAAGAAACAAATAGCAATATGAATAATCATCAACCAAAACAATGCATACAAAGAGGAACATTACAGGGGCAAACCTCAAGGTGGTTTCTCAGGTCATTGGCACTGTAGGAATATATGTGCACTACGTGCTTTGAGTATGCCACACCTGAATTATAATGAGAAAAACAATTCAGCAACCGATAAGTGCAACCAAAAATCGATCCAAGCTTTCTGTAGTACCCTGATCAAAATCTATAACGGTGCAAACGATAGGACAAGAACACAATTCCTCACCAAATAGGGTGCCATCTGGGCTCCACATCACACGATTGATAGATGCAGTATAATCACTCGCCAAAGATGCCTGCCAGAAAATAATCAAGGACAAAGTTAGCTTGATAATGGAAGCTAAAACCGTCTTCTTGGCTGTTCTGAGAAGTCGAAAACAAGAGGACTAACCTGTAGCGGCATTGAACATGCAGCAAGATCCCAGACCTTAAAATTCCTAAAAGCGACCCTCTCACGTGTAACTAATTCCCATACCATGACCTCACCCATGTTTGTTCCAACTGAAAAAACAAAAGATATGATAAGAGAAACAGTTAAAGTTCAACAAATTCTCTAGGTCCAATAATTTATAGGTTAGAGGAAAAAGTTGGTATCAACACTAATCCTAAAGTGTGTCTAGATGCTTAGATCCAAGGATGAAGACTGTATGGGCATTATAGAAAAAGAAAAAAGGCTCTCATTGCTGGGCGGCGTAGGGTTGGATTTGGGTGTTATTTATTTGGAGCCGACCTAAGGCCATTTCATAATGCTAAATAAAGAACTTACCTAGAAGCAGCACTTGTTGAAGAGGATGGAAATCCAGACTCTTAACAGCAGAACCCTGACTTAAATTCATTATAACATTCCTCGGCAAGTCATCGGAAGAGTATGAACTTTGGCCATGGTTTTGATTGTTGTATGGAACAGGCAGGATATTGACGGGCAATGTACTGACCTAGTATCAAATTCATTAAATACAGTTAGAGACACTTCGAGATATATACTTCATCAACATGGGACACCACATAGCAACGAAGATAAAACTTAGCCAGAAAAGTAAAGTGAAGATTCAGTCTGAGTCCTACTCAAGGGACAAAGAAATCCACATGATACATATACTTCATCAAAAAGTTCTAGGGTCGCAAATCATACGAGAAGAACACATACTTCATCAGATACACCAAAAGGTCTGGTCCTCTTCAACACATGATCAGAATCTGCGGTTTGATAATCCATAGCTGCACTGTTGTTAGGAGGAGTTCTCGGACGCTTGATGAGAGCAGCTGAGATAAGATTCGATTCATGATGCAGGTCAAAACAAATGAGTTGGTGGTGGAATATTGTCATGAAAATAACCACGTGAAACAAAATACATGACTATGTGGAATCACCACCAGGATCTAAAAGAATGCTACAAGGTGATATTCATGATTCAAACAGAAGTAGTTAACTTGAGAATGATGTGTGATTCCACACTTGTAGACTTCGAAACATATGAATGAAATCCAGGTAAAAGGGGAGTGAATATTCTATGACACTCAGCAAAGTACCTGCATTATTAGGAGCAACCAAACCCATCGGTCCTGCTGAAGCTGCAGGGTGAGCAACAGGAGATGGATTTGCCATCCATCCGGCAAGAGGTGCAGGTAGAGGAGCTGGACCAGGCTGGAACGGCTTGATTGTTCAAACAAGAAAACAAGTCATCCTCAAATACTAATCAGCAAAGTTAACTTAAATATAGCCAAGATCAAGTAACTCTAGTTATACTTACACCATGAGCTCCTAGAGGAGGAAAGCCTCCTACTGGCTTGGGTACAGCAGCATTCATCAATGGATTAGTCACAGGCGAGGGAGCCCGTGCACCATTTGGAGGCCCACATGTATGATCCACAAAAAGCGTCTTTATGTCAGGATTAGGCCTTGGATTTTTACAAAGTTGATGCTGCCAATTCAAGCTGCAAAACAGCATGCAGAATATCAGGATTCAGGCAATAGAATGCCTCAGAGTTTCAACCCTAGAATCAGAAACTATGAGGGGAATCAAACAGCAATTTAAGAGTTTCAAACCTAGAACCAAAAACTATGCCTCAGGATAGTGAAAGACTTCCATACCTTTGATTGATCAGTGTCCTTAGCCGTGAGTTCTTCAAGGTTGGAAATTGAAGCTTATCACGAAATAATGGATTGGCCTCTATCAACTTTTTTAGTTCGGCAAGCATTATACCCCTTGCGGACTTGGTATCTCCATATTTAGACAGCTGTTCATTCTCCCTGCATATTTCATCAATGGTTATGAGTTTTAAGATCAACATGTAACGGTAACAACCATATCCAAGCAGCTTTCTCAAAGAACCTGAAGTTTTCCAGAGTCAACAGCTGAGTTATTTCCTTGAAGAGCTCCTCATTAAAAGCTGAGAATACTTTCAAGTCCTTCACAAGAATATCAACTGCTTTGGCACGGTCTCTCCTACATTCATGGAAGCAAAAGCAGGCCCCTTAGTGTTGAATGGAAATTAAGTCTAAAACTAATTTATTTTAAATTATATTTGACCAGACAAACACTCTTTTGAAAGAAAACCCTATAATCTTTATTTGGTAAGAAAAAATGAAGAAGGAAACAAGAGGGCATGCATTAAATACACAACAGAAATCTAGCAGTTGCTGCCCACTACCTGTCCAAGGCTTCGAGATACTTTTGCTTCCTGATCTCAAAGAAGATCTTCATTGAGTATCTGTTGTCATCAACCTTTGTAAAACCAGAGAGATACTTCTCTACCTCGTCCCACTCTCCACCCGTCACCAAATCCTCAAAGTATCTCATGTTAAAGAAAAAGCCCGATTCTTGCTCCAACCTTTCATGAAGGAACAAATAATAATATTATTAATAAGCAATATTGAAATAGGGAAGCTAGGAAATTAGATCGCCAATTATAGAGGAAGAAAATCAACGCCTCAACATTTTGTGTAGGGATAAAAAGTTCAGA
Source organism: Drosera capensis (assembly GCA_001925005.1). Classification (NCBI taxonomy): domain Eukaryota; kingdom Viridiplantae; phylum Streptophyta; class Magnoliopsida; order Caryophyllales; family Droseraceae; genus Drosera; species Drosera capensis. The sequence continues at coordinate 6,447 of LIEC01006058.1, forward strand.
CCAATTTCCATGCTGTACATTTGTAAGACATCAAGCGATATTCAGAAGGAAAACCAACATGTGTAGAAACTCTTTAAACCCAGGAGTAGAAAACCCTTAAGAGACAATACCATACAGATCGTTCTCATTCCTAGCTGAGTCTGACACCTATGCAAGTGGTTGAAAGATGCAATTGAACAAATTGCTACATTTACTGTTACCAAGTAGTTTGACGTCAAAATCATTTAATTGACTTTCTTTTAAGAAATTGCTTAAAGAACATCTACTCCAACCCAAATCTGAAGCAGGGACTATGAGATCGCACACAGAATTAGGACCTGATGAGCACAGATTATCCCAAGTAAACAGTCTTTACATTGCTCTATGCCAACAGCATGCATCATTTTCACCCCTGGAAAATTAATCGCCAAAATGAAATATTCGTGAAATCAGAGGGTATCTGGAAATCGCAGCATTCAATTATCTACCCAAAAAAATTGAACTTTCCTCCTAGGATCCATTCATAATCCCAGCAACCAACATTCTTTAGGACCTGGTGAGAACATAATATCCCAATTTACACTCTTTCAACTCAGAAATGTCCACATTACTGTGCCCACAACATGCAACATTATCAGCCCTAGTAAATTGACTGGAAAACGAACTATACGAGATGAACCGAGCATCCCGAAAGTAATTTTATGATGGCATTTCCATAATCTATTCAAGCACTCAACTTTCTTCCTCAGATCCCTGTAAAAACCCCGCTAGCGCCTGAACTTGAAACACATGATATCATTTTCTCTTCCACCACATTCAATTGCTCATTTCCGTATAATCCTTCCCTTCCACTAGCAAATCACCACCCAAATCATACGAATTCCGCACCTTCGATACCTATCATCTCATTTCACTCCACAAACCCCTCAAAAGCTTTCCAAAAAAGCACAAGTCCTACCAACAACAACAACAATGCAAACCAACACAGAATTCCTCCTCTTTCTCCTTGCAAACGACAACTCACCAACAATTCAACTACAATTTACAAATCAACCACACTCATCTCACCTTCATCCACAATAATCCACTACACGACAAACAAAAAACATGAAAAACAAAAATCACCAAAAATACAAAATAAACAAAACAAAAAAATAAATCAACCTGTGAACAGTCTCCTTGAACTTCTCCTCATCGAGAAACTGCAGAATCAGAAACACCAGCTCTCTACTCAACGACGACATCTCCGCCGCCCCGATCCAAATCCCTAATCACACACACCAAAACCAAACCCCCAAATTTCACCACAAAAAAAAAACACCAAATCGAATGAAATCCACAAAAATCAAACACCTCAAACACCAAATCGTACCTCGAAGAACAACGCCACACAGATCAGACAACAACGGCGTCGTTTCACTCTCTCTAGAAACCACGTTTTTCTCTGTCTAAACTTTCTCTCTCTAACAAGAGCACAAATTTATAGCCCCCATGAGAAATTCAGATTTGGCATTAAAAAAAGGGGAAACAATCAAAAAATCGAGCGATGAAAACGAAGAGATAAGGGGTTTCATAGCGTGCGAGAAACGACACGATATGGGGAGTGAACCCGAAACGAGATGATAAATGAGTGTGCTTATATATCGTGGGTGTGATAAGTGGGTTTGGTTATATGAGTGATGGGGATTTTGGTGGAAATGTTTGGGTTTGAGTTTGATTAGGTTGGGATGATTTATTGGTGTGTTAGATAAGGGTGTGTATTTGGACACGTTATGTGATTTTGTTATTGTTTTGGTTTGGTGTTTTGGTTTTTGAGGAATCTAGGAATTAGCGCGTGAGATTTACGGCGGACGGGAGCGTGAGGGACGATCCAGCCTACAAAAACTTGGACTTTATTATTCTCAACCTTTTTTCTTTGTTTGTTTTTATTTTTTTCTAAAGGGGACTTAAATTTATTACTCCCTCTATTTCGAATTATAAATAATAATTTGATACGGTATGAAATTTTATGTGAAAATTATATATAATTATTATATATAATTATGTGAAATTTTATGTGAAAATTATATATAATTATTATATATAATTTATGTGAAATTTTATGGTGGGAGATAATGTGAGAGAAGTTAATGAAGATAGGATTGTAATTAAATTTGGAATTCAAATATGAAAAATACAGTAAGTGTTATATATAATTTAAAACGATAAAACAAACGTTGCATTTAATATTAAATGGAGATAGTACTATTTCCTCCTCAAAATTTTTGCATCGTCAATCACCTAGTTATAAAAATCTGATCGACCCATCCGATTCAATCGATTGAATCACGACCCAATGATATGGTCGAATCGATCCAATAAAAAAATCGAACAAGTATTTGACCCTGTCATATCTGGGTTGAACCGGTCAAACTAGAGAAAAATCGGATAAAAAATCAGTAAAACCCGATTGGGTCAAAAAAAATTTAAAAAGAAAAATTCTTTTAATTTTATAAAACTAACACATATATTAGGTTATTTTTTTAAGAAACATATAAATAGGATATAAATATGTTATTTAATAAATACAAAATCAAATAAAATGTATAAATATTATAAAACGGTTCAACTGATCGAGCCAGTGACTCATTGACCCGAAGACGTCGTCGGGTCGATCTCCGGTTAGGGTTTGATAACTATGGTCCCATATTGTTTGTAATATTTTTTATTTTAAAAAGTTTGATGTGGTTAGAAATTGAAGAAGATAAAAAAAGAAAAATTATGTGGTTAAGAATTATAATTGAAAAAGGGATGAATTGAATCTAAATTTATGTGGATAAAATGATTGTACAAAATATACCAGACTCAGGAAGTATTCTTTAATTTCCGTAACTAGCGTGCAATACGCGCGATGTGCGGGGAATGTCTTAATGTTATATAAGTGACTAATTATTCATAAATTGATCATTTATAGGACTAATTATCTTGATATCGTTAATATTTTATTGGTTATGTATATATCATCATAGATTTTTAGTCATTATTTTGATTTCATCAGGAATACTTAATAGATTCTTAAAATATATACTTATGACATTTTTTGGTTTAATCTTGTTAAAAAAAATTCACGTAAGAACCAAGATATTTTTAAACACAGAACGAGTTTTGCATCTATAATTTCTATCCAATCAATGGTCAAATCCATAAACTAATTTGATAAAACGAAATGAATAGACAAAAGATATGAAAAAAGTGAATTATTTCTTTCTTCTTTTTTTAATGAAGTTTTAAATACTGTAATGTAAAAAATTATCATTTTTTCATCTAATGTCAATCATGGGTAAGGGACAACATGGATGTAAAAAGAATATTATTAAAATAACTTATAAATTATTTAGATATTTTATTTATGTTTGATAATATTGTCAAATATTATCATAAAATTTCTTTTGGGTAAACAATATGAATGTATATGTATTCTATATTATAATCCGTATGAAATTATCATGATATTTACTCTGTTTTTTAGGAAAATGATTTCATTTATCAAATTAATCGTATCACATCATAAATCAGGTCAAGTTGTTATTTTTTGTTAATTTATCATGAAACATTAGTTGTTGTGTAAGTTACGTACTTCAACTTGTAGGACGATCATACACAATTTGATATGAAAATAAAAATTATATTTATGTGTATAAAATAATATAAAATACATATATGTGTTAATTTTTTTGGGACAGAGGAAATATGTTTCTCCCTTCGTCCTAGAGCAAATTATCATCGATTGATTTAATACGATTATTTATACTTTCTTCGTCCTAATAGAATTACAACCATTTAATTTGACACAATAATTTTTTTGTGTGCTGATTTTTAATGTAAAGATTAAATTATCCTTTGATTTTTGTGAGTGAGAGAAGTGAGAAATAGAAAAAGAAAGAGAAAAGGTGATGGGGTGGGTTGATGTGATATGAAGTAAATAATGAGGATGAAGTAAATAATAAGTATATTTTGATATTTTTGGAGGAAAAAATCTTTCAAATAGGGTCAGGTTGTAATTTAGTTAGGACGATCCAATTTAGTAAGTGTTATAATTTTATTGGGACAAAGAGAGAATGTGTTTTGAATTTAGGAAAAAAGATCATCTTTCTCTTGTGAGTGTAGGAGAAAGATAGGAGTGAGAAAAATAAGAAGGAGAAACGATGGGGTGGTTGATGTAATATAATTTAAGGATAATTTGATATTTTTTTTATTCCTTTCGTCCTATATTAATCGTAATGTTTTCTTATTTGATCAGTCTCAAGAAAATTACAACTTTTTTCTCTTTTGATAACCTTTTAACATAAAAAAATAAATAAATCAATCTTATTTGGTACAATACATCCATTTTCTCCTCTTACAAGTGTGACAGTAAATCTCATTATCATCAAAAAAAACTTTCTTCATTAAAATCCACACAAATTCAAAACTTGTATAAATTCTCGTGTTGGGTCAAAATGTTTCAATAAATAAGGGATGGAGATGGTATGAAAAAAATAAAAAAATGTTATAATTTGAATGGAACGTCCCAAAAAAAAAAGTGCTCCAATGTGAATGGGAAGAAGGGAGTATAAAATATGTAATGTTTGTCCATGTAAAAAAAATTGATCGCATTAAGAATGATTACGAAATGAGTGAATAATAAATTTTATAGAAAAAAATAAAAAAAGTTTATACTTCCTCCGTTCACATATTTTGCGACATTATTTTGGACATATAAATTTAGATTTTCCTTCTTCTCCCAAATTAAATTTTTAACCATATAAAATTTCCCTCCCCATTTTTTTCAATTCATAAAACACAAAAACTTTTCAGATATAAAAAAGATGCAAACAATTTAAAACATCTCAAAAAGACAAATCGATGTAAAATATGTGAAACAGATGGAATATTTTTTATGAAAAAGAGGGAATATGTTTCAATGGCAAACATTTTACATTTTACGTGGTCGAAGTAAAAAAAAATAAGACGTCGACATAACATGCTTGTATGGTCCTTATCTGACTTCAATATTCGTTTAATCGACTTTTGTAAATAATCATTCCCTTCGTCCCATAATATAAGAAATGATTTGATTCATGCGAAATTATGTGTGTCTTGAATTTTTATGAAATTTGAATTAGAAAGAATATTTTTTAGTGATAGTATGATTATCATAACAGTTATGAAAAAAGATAATGGATATAATATAACAGATTATGATTATTTTTATAGTTGTTTTAGGTGAAATGGTTATTTAATATTAAAATATGTAGCTTATATTTTAGAACGATGCAAATAAAAAAATTATTGTCTATATTATGGGATAAAAAGGATACTTCTACAAAATACTACTTGGTTTAAATAAATAATAGTGGACATTTTTCAGATGGATTTATTGTAGGAGAAATACTTTACAATAAAAAATATGGATCATGGATAGGTACATATTTTGGGGAGTGACAACCGGACCAAAATAGAATAGGTGAGTGAATGAGCAGCATGGAGTTTAGTAGGGACCATTAATTAACAGATGATAATTCATCACATTCATTGAATGACTTGTGTCATTTTCAAACAGCATTCTTCCTTCAAATCGGAAGATGTTACCTATGAAAAAAATATTATATTATATTTGAGACGATTTATTGAGAAAATTTGAAATTTATATAAAAAAAATATAAAATAATCAAATATTTATTTAAGTGAATTTTTTATGAAATATTAATCATAATATAAATTATATATTTTTATCAATATAAACAAACAAATCATAAAATATTATTCAACATAAAATCAAAATCCATCAAAATAATATCGATTGATGTTATTGTTAGCATGTTGTGAGATAGAACGAATTTTAAATTGGTTTTTTGGATCAATACTTCCTCCATCGGATAACAAATGAAATGCTTTGCTTTATTTTGGGACCGAGAGAGTTTTATTATGTTATGAACCCACTTGTATCTTTCATACATTTAAAATGCGAATTAGATCTCTAATCTCGTAGTCAAACGAAAGGATGCAGACGCCTTGGTCCACTGCGCATTTTGCATCACTTTTGATAAGTATTTATTGTTTGGTGGTCCTCTTTTTTAATTTAGACATTTCTAAAAATAAAACCCAATTAAAAAAAAAAGAAGATAAAAAGCGAAGAGAGTTATCAACATATCCCAACATAAACGACAGTTCTCAGATAGAATAACATTGTGTGATCCATATGATATGATTTGCAATATCATAGGCTTCAACTATGAGAAGGGGCTGAAATGTTAATGCTACGGACACTTGTTTTGACTTTTTTTTTTAGATATTTTTTTATTTTAATTATTGATTTTTATGGAATCCATTTAAATTAATGATAACTACCTCACATAAATGGATGAGGGAGAGTGTTTGAAAACAAGTCCACAAACAAATGCCCGTAGCATTTCTCATATTTGTAATGTGTGATAAGCTAGTGTTTGACTTAGTTTATATAAGACGAGTTTGAATATTACCGATCGATATTGCTCGTGGATGAAAACGCGCGCCTGATTGGGGTGCGAACCAGTCAATGTGAAGATGATACAAGTGTTCTAGATAAATACAACTTCTTCCGTTCTAAATTTAATACATGTTGATTTTTTTTATAAAATATAATAAAAAAAATATTTTTTTTATTGATATTACAATTTACTTTATCAGTTGAAAGTGAGTTATTGAGATATATTATAACGATTTGATATTTTTTATGTTAAAAACTTTGCTAAATATAAAATATTATATATATTTTGAAACGATAAAAAAAATATTGCAAATAATATGGGATGGATGGAGTAGTGTTTGAATAAATTGTGAAAGATTAATTTGATATTTTTGTGCTTGTAAATATGAAAAAAATATGTATGAAGAACAAAATAATGATGATGATGATATAAAATGGAGATATTTGAAATTTTTAGATATTAAATTATTACTTCTAAAAATTTTATAATTTATGTGAAACATATATTTTTAATAGTTCATCATAATTTATTTGAAATTAAAAATATTTCCTTCATTATTTACAACGATTTTACAATGAGAAAATAATAAAATGGGAGTGATACGATGATTCCCCAACAAGACAAATACGAGAACTACAAAGAAAACATTAAAGAAGAAGGAAAAGAAAAAGAAAATGGAAAAAAATGGAATTGGTTTATGCTGATCTATAAATGTCCTTTTCTTAATCTTGTCAATAACATGGTGTATGGAAGTCTCATCGGTAAGATAAGTTGATGTTATTCTCCTTGTTTTAAATAAATCACGATTCATTAATTTGACATAATTATTAAAGAATTGGATTGATTTGATATTTTTTATCAACATATTTTTATTTGAATAATAATGGATGAAAAGTAATTATGAGTGAATAAAAAAAAAAGTGGAATTGTAAGTGGATAAAGAGAGAAAAATAATGATGAAGAAAATGATTTGATATAAAATAAAGATATTTTGAATATTTTGATATCCAAAACTTGCTAATTTAAAAAAAAACGTTATAATTATATAAGACGTTCATTTTTAATAATGTATCGTAATTCATGTAAAACGAAAAAAATATAATCTTGTTCTTATTTTTACACAAAAATATTATTCTTTTGATATATTCGGATCTCGAATCACTGAATTCAAGGATTTTTCTAATATTTGTGGTTCACATGACCAAGTGCTTCACATATATAGGCACCAAATGGTACGTACATGTTTATGAAGTACTCCATGAATTAAGAATGAATTTATAACAATCAATCTACCAATAATTCGGTTAGGACGACTAATCCAATACTTATACTCTTAGTATGGTGCATGTCTAGCATCTAATCTCGACCTCTATTTTATGAGTACCCTTTATTCTTTAGTTTACAAAAACCATATAGAAGTCCAAATTCTCGAGCTCGAATGAATAAAGTTGACGAGGTCCCTCAGTCCAGTATTAGCGCATAAATCGATGCTGTACAGATATTTCTAGTAATTACAATTCTCCTTGATTAATCCTCACATAGCTAGACGACACGCTTCGATTGACCAGAACCTTCAATTCTAATCTTCATGTTCAAAATTCCAAATTCCAATTGACGTGGGGACCTTCTACAATAAGTATATCCATAGCTTAAGTATTATATTTAGTATTTCATCCGTTGAATCAAAAATCCAATCTTTTAATCGATCAAATATATCATCGATGTAAAGTTTGACAGAGATATAAAGATAATTAAACATAATTTTTTTATAAATTTGTTATGAAATATCAATGATTGTGTAAATTACATATTTTAATTTAATATATGTTGTAAGATGATCAGAAGTGATTTGATATGAAATCGAGATATATATATATATATATATATTATATTTTTTATGAGATTGAGGGAGTAGATTCATAGAAAATTCAGTTTCATGAAATCTTTCCTCATTTGCTAAATCTCAGTCAAAATAATAATTGATTTTAAATAATCATTTATGTTTAGATAATTCTGTGGCACAAAGAAAGTACTGACAGACACGATATACAACATCGTGACGTCCACAAGATCATAAGCGAAGAGGCGTACGAACCACATTATGCCCACTGTCGCACATCAATCTACACGAGAGCCAATCACATTCATGCATCCCATAGTGATAGCAATGGGCAACAAATGTAGCAAGGTGTACATAAAATTTATAATCTAAAGAGAATATACTCTAACCTTACGTAGTCTATGCTCATGACCCTTTAATTGACTTGGATTATTTTTTAATAAATAAAAGTTAGCAATACAAGAAATCATCAAAGGACACATAAACCCAATGATCTGTTTAAGAAGACAAAATAGTACACAAATAACATACAACTTCAATATAACACATCGACACTTTGAAACACCTTATCTAATAACTCGAAATATCTCGAAATAGCTCAAAAACTCCTCTAAAAATCAGAACACTTCAGCAACACCTTTAAAAATTGGAACACTCCGGCAACACCTCAAAAATAAGAGGTGATTCATATTTTGTTCCGACCACCCAGAATAAATTTCCTATCCTCGTCTCATAGGACTGTTTTCTGATGTGTTCAAAATGTCAAAGATCTATTCACACACATTTTGATGAGTGATTCTTATATCAAACAATATTTGTTCTTGTCACAATCTTCGATGTATGAAAATATAAAATTCATAGTGCGATTAATATTTCAAGATAAAATTATGTAAAATAATATTTGATTGTCGGATCATGTCTGTTTAAAGTTTTCCATCAAACCTTCCGTCGCCTACTTTTTAATAAAAAAACTATTTTCATTTATTTAATGGGAAAAAAAATAAATAACAAATATTTATAATAAAAAATTATGACGGAATCCGTCATAAATTAAGATGGAATTTTTAGATAGCATTTTGCGATGAAAAAAATCAATACATCACATATTAGTTATGTTTGCGACGGATCCATGGCAAAAATGTTATTTTGCGACGTCATATGTTGCAACGGAAGTTGCCATCGCAGAATCCTCCGCTATTCACATCTGTAACGGATTTTTCCCACTTTGCGATGGAACACTTCCGTCGCTGAATGACCCATTTTTTTTAGTGTACATTGCTTATAATGTAATATTTAAAGTTGATGATATAATTTAGAAGAGTAAAGATTCATTTTAAATATCGAATCCAAAAATTATATAGAGTTCGCATAATATAGAGATTATTGTTATTAAATGATTAATAGTCAATAGAAAATATAATTGTTAATTTTTTTTAATAAAATAATTGCATAAAAAATCTTCTAGTTTTATAATTGTTAGTTCCTAGTCACGGAATTACTCAAAAAGGAGAGGAGGGGTGTGAATTGAGGATTTCAAATTTTCTAATTTTTCTGAAAGTATAATGTATCAGTTCGTTGTAACGGACCAATTCTTGTATGGTATATATTTCAGCTTTTGTAATTTTCAAATAGTACAAATAAAGAAATAACATCAAAATTTAGGGATTGACATCAAGTGAGAGACTTAGCAATGCACTAAATGATCTTTAAGTACAATCTATCACTAAGATTTAGAACCAAAGTTACAGCAATCCCACGCCACCTATTCTCATGCGTATATACATATCACTACGCCCCTAAACAAACACACATACACAGCCAACACACTCACACGCCATAACTATGCCCTTTACACAGCCTTGCACATACCCATACTCCATAAAACAAACACACAGTCGCGCACCAAGCCGTACACACACCATGCATCTTCTATTTCTCTTCACATTCTTCACCACTGCATCGCACCATCACCAACCCCTTTAAACCATATATGTTACTTCGCAACTCAACAACAACATACACACTGCCACACACCTGCACGCACAGCAACCCATACACTCGCACAAGAACACATCCTGCACATATATATACGCACACACGCACAGGAAGGGGAAGGCTTATGCCGGATGAGGACGATGCACGGTTACCTTACGAAGTACTAAACCTTAATGCGCACGCAAACAGGAAGAAAACTAATCCGCCAACACGACTCGTTACTGTTTCCCGCTGCTGCAGTTTCACCTGACGTCGCTGCTGCCCGTGATGTTTCGAACGTGAGGGAAAAGAAAACGCGTGCGTGGCTAGCTGCTGCTCCTTGTGTGTTGAGGGCGAGACGAAGAACAGGATCGAGGGTTTTCGTTTTCCTCCGAGATGAGAGGTTTGATTTGGGGTTTCTGTTGTTTTTGTTGTGCGAAGACAAGGGAAAATGAGATGTGTGGCGAGAGAAGATGATGAGAGTGATGGTAACTAATGAGGGATATTGACGAAGAAAACAAATTGCTGGGGGAAACGGTTGGTTCAGTAGTTTGCCGGAGGATGCACCAAATCCGTTAATATCTCAATTTGTTCCCTCTTTTTAAATTTATGTGAGTCTGTTATTATTTGTAATATTTGTTCACAGATAATTAATTTGTGTCGATATAATTTTCTCAAAAATAATAATATCACATCCCATATAATAATATTTATTTATTTATGGGTTGAAATCGTTAGCCCTAATACACAACATTTATAATGTTATAACGTTATAAGATGTACCATGTAACTTGGATCCACATACACAAATGACACAACATGCAGAAACATTTCACTCACAAAACCTTGATAACTCTATCTTCCCCACAAGTAACAACGCAGAGTTTGCTAGGGAAAGAGAACGCCAGATCACTGACACTAACAACATGAGCCTCTATCTGTGCCAAGAAACAAATAGCAGTATGAATAATCATCAACCAAAACAATGCATACAAAGAGAGACATTACAGGGGCAAACCTCAAGGTGGTTTTTCAGGTCATTGGCACTGTAGGAATATATGTGCACTATGTGCTTTGAGTATGCTACACCTAAATTATAATGAAAAGAACAAAAGTCAGCAAGCGATAAATTCAACAAAAAAATCATCCAAGCTTGCTGTAGTACCCTGATCAAAATCTATAACTGTGCAAAAGATAGGACAAGAATACAATTCCTCACCAAATAGGGTGCCATCAGGGATCCACATGACACGATTGATGGAGGCAGTGTAATCACTCGTCAAAGATGCCTGCCGGAAAATAATCAAGGACAAAGTCAGTTTGACGATGGATGCTAAAACCATCATCTTGGCTGTTCTGAGAAATCAAAAACATGAGGACTAACCTGAAGCGGGCATTGAACATGCAGCAAGATCCCAGATCTTGAAATTTTTAAAAGCGACCCTCTCACGTTAACTAATTCCCATACCATGACTTCACCCATGTTTGTTCCCACTGGAAAAACATGAGATATGTTGATAAGGAAAACATATAAAATTCAACAATTCTATAGGTCCAACAAATTATAGGTTTAAGGAACAAGTAGGTAACAAGACTAATCCTGAAGTGTGGCTAGCTAGATCCAAGGATGGAGATTGTAAGATCTGGGGATTGTAGAAAAAGAAAAAGGCCCTCGTTGCTGGGCATAGGGTCGGATTTGGGTCTAATTTATTTGGAGCCGACCTGAGGCCATTTCATAACCACTAAATAAAGAACTTACCTAGAAGCAGCACTTGCTGCAGAGGATGGAAATCCAGACTCTTAACAGCAGAACCCTGACTTAAATTCATTATAGCATTCCTGGGCAAGTCCTCGGAAGTGTATGAACTTTGGCCATGGCTTTGACTGTAGTATGGAACAGGCAGGATATTGACGGGCAATGTACTGAGCTGATATCAAATTCATTAAATACAGTCAGAGACACTTTGTGATATATACGTCATCAACATGGGACACTACATACCAATGATAGAAATTAGCCAGAAAAGTAAAGCGAAGAACCAGTCTGAGTCCTATTCAAGGGACAAAGAAATCAACTTGAGATATATACTTCATCAAACGGTTCTAGGCTCGCAAATCATACTTCATCTGATACACCGAAAGGTCTGGTACTCTTCAACGAGTGATCAGAATCTGCTGTTTGATAATCCATAGATGCACTGTTGTTAGGAGGAGTTCTCGGACGGTTGATGAGAGCTGCTGAGATAAGATTGATTCATGATGTAGGTAGAAACAAATGAATTGGTGGTGGAATATTGTCATGAAAATAATCACGTGAAACGAAATACATGAATATGTGGCATCACCCCCAGGATTTAAAGGGATGCTATAAGGTGATATTCATGATTCCAAACAGAACTAGTGAACTTGAGAATGATATATGATTCCACGATGATAAGACTTCGAAACCTATGAATGAAATCCAGGTAAAAGAAGAGAGAATATTCTATGACACGTCACAAAATACCTGCATTATTAGGAGCAACCAAACCCATCGGTCCTGCTGAAGCTGCAGGGTGAGCAACTGGAGATGGATTTGCCATCCATCCGGCTAGAGGTGCAGGTAGAGGAGCTGGACCTGGCTGGAACGGCTTGATTTGTTCAAAACAAGGGAACAAATCATCCTCCAATACTAAGCAGCAAAGCAACTGAAATATAGGCAAGATCAAACACCCTAGTTATACTTACACCATGAGCTCCTAGAGGAGGAAGGCCTCTTGGCTTGGGTACAGCAGCATTCATCAAATGCATTAGTCATAGGCGAGGGCGCCCGTGCACCATTTGGAGGCCCACATGTATGATCCACGAAAAGCATCTTTATGTCAGGATTAGGACTTGGATTTTTACACAGCTGATGCAGCCAATTCAAGCTGCAAAAGAGCATGCAGAATATCAGGATTCAGGAAAGAGAATGCCTCAGACTTTCAACCCTATAATCAAAAACTATGAGGAGAATCGAACAGAAATTTAAGAGTTTCAAACCTAGAATAAAAAACTATGCCTCAGCATAGTGAAAGACTTCCATACCTTGATTGATCAGTGTCCTTAGCCGTGAGTTCTTCAAGGTTGGAAATTGAAGCTTATCACGAAATAATGGATTGGCCTCTATCAACCTTTTCAGTTCAGCAAGGATTATACCCCTTGTGGACTTGGTATCTCCATATTTAGACAGCTGTTCATTCTCCCTGCATATTTCATCAATCGTTATGAGTTTTAAGATCAACATGTAATGGTAACAACCATATCCGAGCAGCTTTCTCAAAGAACCTGAAGTTCTCCAGGGTCAACAGCTGAGTTATTTCCATGAAGAGCTCCTCATTAAAAGCTGAGAATATTTTCATGTCCTTCACAAGAATATCAACTGCTTTGGCACGGTCCCTCCTACATTGATGGAAGCAAGAGCAAACCCCTTAATGTTGAACGGAAATTAAGACTAAAACTAAATTATTTTAAATCATATTTGAGGAGAGAGAAACACTCCTTTGAAAGACAACCCTATAATCTTTTTAGGGTAAGAAAAAGAAAACGGAAAATGAGGGCATGCATCAAATAAAAAAACAGAAATCTAGCAGGTGCTGCCCACTACCTGTCCAAGGCTTTGAGGTACTTTTGCTTCCTTATCTCAAAGGACATTTTCATCGAGTATCTGTTATCATCAACCTTCGTAAAACCAAAGAGATACTTCTCTACCTCGTCCCACTCTCCGCCCGTAACCAAATCCTCAAAGTATCTCATGTTAAAGAAGAATCCTGATTCTTGTTCCAACCTTTCATGAAGGGAAAAAAAAACTAATAACAAGCAATATTGAAATTGGGAAGCTAGGAAATTAGATCGCCAATTATAGAGGAAGAAAATCAACGCCTCAACATTATGTGGAGGGATAAAAAGTTCAGACCAATTTCCATGTTGTATATTTGTAAGAGATCAAGCTATATCCAGAAGAAAAACCACTATGTGTAGGAACTGTTTAAACCCATTAGAAAAACCTTAGAGAATATTGTACAAATTATTCTCATTACTAGCTCAGTCTGACACCTATGCAAGTGGTTGAAAGACGCCAATTGAACAAATTGCTACATTTACATTTACCGAGTAGTTTGACGCCAAAATCATTTACTTGAATTTCTTTTTTTTAAAACTGCTTCAAGACAATCTACTCCGACCAAAATCTTGAGCAGGGATTATGAGATCGCACACAGAATTAGGACCTAATGAGGACATAGTATCCCAAGTTACAGTCTTTACATTGCTGTATGCTCACAGCATGCAACATTTTCACCCCTGGAAAATTAATCGCCAAAATGAACTATTCGAGAAATCAGAGAGTTTCTGGTTATCGCAGCATTCAATTATCTACCCGAAAAAACTGAACTTTCTTCCTAGGATCTATTCGAAATCCCAGTTACCAACATTCTCAAGGACCTAGTGAGAACATAATATCCCAATTTACACTTTCAACTCAGAAATGTCCACATTTCTGTGCCCACAACATGCAGCATTTTCAACAATAGTAATAAATTGACTGGCAAATGAACTATTCAAGATGAACAGAACATCCCTAGAGAAATTTCACGACGGAATTTCCATTATCCATTCAAGCACTCAACTTTCATCCTCGGATCCATATAAAACACCTCTTACCATCTGAACACAAAACTCAGACAATTATTTTCTCTTCCATACCAATCAATTGCCATCAACAACACCACAATACAAATCAAAAATCAGTCATACAAATTACACACGTTTTGATCCCCAACAGCTCATTTCACTCCACAAAACCCTCAAAAGCTTTCCAAACAAGCACAACAAAGTCCCACCACTACCAACAACAACAACAATGCAAACCAACACAAAATTCCTTCTCTTTCAACTTCACAAACTACAAATCACCAACAATTCAACCACAATTCACAAATCAACCACACTCATCTCACCTTCATCCACAATTATCCATAATTATCCACAATAATCCACTACACGACAAACAAAAACACACACAAAAAAAATCACAAAAGAACAAGTAAAAATCAACCTGTGAACAGTATTCTTGAACCTCTCCTCATCGAGAAACTGCAGGATCAAAAACGCCAGCTCTCTACTCACCCACGACATCTCCGCCGCCCCGCCCCGATCCAAATCCCTAATCACGCACACACACAAAAACACCAAATCAAATCAAATCTAAAAAAATCAAACACCTCAAACACCAATTCGTACCTCACAACAGCACCAGATCAGACAACAACGACGTCGTTTCTCTCTATAGAAACCACGGTTTCGGTTTCTCTGTCTAAACTCTCTCTCTCTAACATGAGCACCGATTTATAGTCCCCTTGAATAATTCAGAATTGGCATTAAAAAAAAGGGGAAAATATCAAAAATTCGAGCGACGAAAACGAAGAGATAATTGGGGTTTTGATAGTGTGGGATAAACGACACGATAAAGGCAGTGGCCCCGAGTACGAGATGATAATTGAGTATGGCTGTATATCGTGGGTGTGATAAGAGACTAGTTCTATGACGAGGATTTTGTCGAAATGTTTATGAAATTTAATAAAAAATAATATTTTTATTATAATAATGAGATATATAGGATATTTAAAAGATAAAATGAGAAAAAAATGATATGATAATTTGATTATGGGGATAATTATTTTAAAATATCTATCAAATTTTCATCTTAAACATTAGTAACAAAAAAAATAAAAAAGATATTTTTAGATACCAAAATAAAATTTGACTTATAATTTGATACTCATCCATATAGAATATTCACTTTTTCTTTACTTTTAACTCAATCACATTTCTAAACTAATCCAACTTATTCATCTAACCAAATTCTTCCAACACATCAAACGGTGGTATGATGGATCAAATCGTTATAAATAAATTATGATAAAAAGAGTAAATAAATAAATAAATAACTAACTTGTTGCCGTAACTGGGCCCAACATGGCGACTATCATCAATCGCTGACGCGCGCGTACATGGAAAAAGAAGGCAAACATGACATGGAAGTGTGGTCACGCTTTATGCGCATGGCAGCTCCCTCGCTCGTTCTGTTTTCATTTATTTGTCGTTAGAAAAATTGAAAAATTTTCAAAATATACGTTATTTAAGATAATCTAAATAAAAAATAATTTTTTATCAATATTATCCATATATTTATTACTTTTTATATTTTGACTCATTCAATACAATTCTTAAATAACATATTATTAATAAAGATAAGAATGGAATTCTCTTGTGTCATTAAAATTTATAATTAAATATTTTTAATATGTGTGTTTTGATCTAAACGACATATGAATTGAAAGGACATGAGTTTTTTTACTATCTTCGTCCTATAATTATTACTCCTCCATTCCAAAATTATTGTAATATTTTGATTTGACACGTATATCGATCTAAAATTTGATATGCGTGTAACGACGATTAAACATAATTTTTTTATAAAGATATCGAGAAACATCAATGGTTATATAAGTTACATATTTCAACCTAATATGTATTATGAGATGATTAAACGTGATTTGATATGAAAATAAGATTTATATTCATGTGCATAAAATAATATAAAATACGTTTATGTAGTAATTATTATGGGACGAAGAGAATACAATGTTTTTCTCTCCTTATACTATATAACACGTAATTTAAGGAGCTTTTTTACTCTTTTAAATGATAGGATTTAAGTTTTTTAACGACCTACGATTATAGTACAATTCGTTTATTATCATTAATATTTTACGATCGTTTTGTAATATAAATTAAAATTTCTATCGTTTCATGTATT